>JAOTAV010025444.1:0-21614 GCA_026546445.1 Cyclargus thomasi
GACTCTTTGAGGGATCGGCGTAACACATTTTCAGGTCGGTTTTTATTTTGTTACTTTTTTAACTAAGCACATTGTGTTTTTGAATGTAACAGCTTTAGTTTATATCGAAACAATATGAGTTTATCAGTACGATCAACTGGACAGTATGCTGCCGCATTAGTATAAACTAAAGAACGAGTTTTGTCAGTAAGGCTAAGTAAGAAATTCTAGAAGCGTTATTAGTTTTCTTCGAAAAAAAAAAAACACCCAAAGCCACTGCGCTCTGATTGGCCGGAAGTATCGGAGTACGTACGTAAAATTGTTGCAACTGAAATTATTAACCGTAATAAAGTACCGAAAAAAATATATACGCGTTTATAAAGTTCCAAATAAATGTATTTATATATCAAAAAGGCAGACTTTTTTTTTCTTGTATGTTTTGAAATTCAATTTTTATGAGTTTTCATGAGCCACACGCAAAGGAACGTTGGAATAACAAGCCTACGGTTGGGCTTACTATCATTGACGTAAAAAAATCAGACGTAGTCTCACTCTACCACAAAATAAATTATAGTATTAACTCTATCCAGTGTCTATGGTGATAGCCAGACTGACTGGATTTACACAGTTTAAAATTATTTCAGTGACAAATTTAGGCACGGGAAAAGAACCAATTTTTACCATAAGATATGAAAAATAAGTGGTCTAGTTAGTAGCTAATCTTATAATCAGTGAAAAAATTTTAAGCCGTTTATATACAATCAGCCGACTCTATAACCTAAAATTGTGTATAGCGAGACTCCGTCCGACTTTTTTTTTACGTTAATGCTTTCTACCATAATATAAACTTTGAGCTTCGTGATGTTGTAACATGAACATCAAAATATACCAAAATTAATTAATTGAATGATGACAAAATATATAGAATTCTAAATATATTCATACATATATATATACATATAATAAAATAGTAAAATCGGCGTGTCATCTCTAGACTGTACCAAAAATGATGATGATTATATGTAGCTGAGCCACGTTGAGCGTAGGGAATGATCTGTCACTTCTGTCAGTGTGTCAGGTTGTCAGGTTGTCAGTTCGGGACCCATCACATTACCAGCAGTAACATTTTCGACGGGTTAACGGATAACAACATTAGCGGCTGAAATGATTTACCAAACATTAATAACGGCTAAAATTGTTTTCCCTTCATATATAATGTTATAATTATGTAAAAGGAAAGTTTGTTTGTCTGTATGTCCTCCCTTCATGACCTAATTAGGCAAGCAATCGACACGATTTTTGGCATAGCTGTTCCATAACGACCTGAAAAGAAATGAGGAAATCATGTTTCAAAATATAAATTTTGAATACGACATACGACATATGACACAAAAAACCTACGGCCACTTGGCTCCTTAGTAGCACATGAAGAATAGAACACCCTCATTTGATTAGGTAAATATTTCCTTGGTAAGAACATATAATTTGAAAATAAATAAAAAATATCCATACTAACATACACATGTATCTGTCTGTCTGTTGCTTCTTCACGCTCAATCCGATTTTACTGAAGTGGAAGATATTTGAGTTCCGGGGAATAACATAAGATACTTTTTACCCCGGAAA
Source organism: Cyclargus thomasi (assembly GCA_026546445.1). Lineage (NCBI taxonomy): Eukaryota > Metazoa > Arthropoda > Insecta > Lepidoptera > Lycaenidae > Cyclargus > Cyclargus thomasi. Next base: position 1,606 of record JAOTAV010025444.1, read on the forward strand.
ACTGTACGCTTCCCGCTTGATAACCGAATTATGGCGAAACGTAGTATATAAATAAGTGGCAAACGGACAACCGGATAACCTGATGCGCCAGACAAGATCCAAACGAAACAAATTCAAACGACACATTGTTAAACGCGCCCCTAATTTAACAAGCCTTTTTGTAAATGTTTGCGAACGGTCACCCCATTTGAGATAAGCGTTATCCAAACCAGACGATGGTGGCCACGAATTACCGTCCACAAAGGATTACGCCCGGGGCTATTTACGCCATTACCCCACAACGGGTAACGTCAACGGGTAGGGTAACAACGAGATTGTATTGACATTGTAGAGCTGTGTTTAGCTGTGCTTTAATGTCTAGCTTTGTGGAAAGTCTTGGTCTTTATGCTTCGAAATAAAGGTCACGTTTAGGTAAAACAAGAGAATGCGTTTATGTGAATCGACAATAAAAGATCTGATACTGAGATAATTTAATGGTAAGAAATATGAGCACAAAAAAGAGAACTACACATTTTTCCGACACTAAAAGTTACTATGGTCGGTTTTGTTATAAATTACTAGTTCTTTCGTTCTGCTAGTTCTAAATAGTGGAAATTAAAAAAGCATTCGTTGGAATTGGACTTTAGAACGTATTTTTTTTAACGACGAGTGCCTCATAAATATTTGATAATGTGTTACAAAATTAAATACAGAACGTTATTCATGTAACACAACAGACGCGATGTTCTATAGGACACTCACTTAATTTAAACCGTTAACAAATACCGGAAAATAATGAGTTATTAATAATGAACATGTACAGTGTGCTTTAAAATTAATTATATTGTGCTTTAATTAATGATGTAACTGGAGGCTGGGAAGTGATGAAAATGAATAGAGCGTAGTATGTCCGGAATTCGTTTAAACTCATGGAGTTTGTAGGGCCCCTATACACCCTTCAGTCTTTATCAGTATGGGCACTTAGAGTCGAATTTGCTCTTGTCTTTGCTTTGACTTTGAATGGAGATAATTCACAAGCAGTTCATTCTATGCTTACAAAGTTGATTACATTTTGTATATTAAATTTGAATTGGGCAAAAAGTTTCATAAAATTAAAGCTCCATTATACCTAACTAGATAATATAATGCGCGGGAACCGTACCATTTTCGGGAAAAAATGTCCTGCCCCGGGGTTTGAAAGTATCCTCAGTCCAAGTTATTAGTTTGTTTATCATGCAGGAACCGTACATTTTCCCAGGATATAACCATAAATACTAATCCCAACCCATTATGTTATAAATAGGCGTCCGTAGCCTAGTGGGTAAAACCTTTGGTTCGCATTCGAGAGGGTGCAGGTTCAAACCCAAGGTAGGTGTGTACCAATGAGACTTTTTCTGATCTCAAGTACATAATACGGATGCTTATTGCCGTGGAAGGCCGGCTTGACCGGACTCGACCACGACCTCACAGAAACCTGGTGTGAAACGGCGTTGTGCTGTGTTTCGTTCAGTAAGTGAGTTTACCGTTGGCCCAACTTCCCTAATTCTCTTATTCCTATTCCCATTCCATAATCTTTAATAAAAGGCCGGCAATGCACTTGCGACTCTTCGGATGTCACGGGAGTCTATGGGCGACGGCAGTTGCTTTCCATCAGGTAACCCGTCTGCTCGCTTGCCCCCGAAATATCATTAAAAAGGCTACTTATTCTTATTCTATTCTTAAAAAGTCAATTTTTTACCAATTTTCGAATTCTACGCGCGTCAAACCGCGAGATAAAGCTTGTTATATAATATGACCAGTAATTATAACCAAAAAGACTGAACTTAAAATTTCCATAAGCTAACCAAAGTTTCTAATTCCACCTCCATTTCTCTTATATAATAAAATTATGAAGAGTCCGACTACGTGACTATCCTGTGAACGCGGGAATCGTGAAGTTAGATCATGAACAAGTTTTGCTGGACTCATTTCGAGGGTTCTTCAAGCAAAATAGGATTTTGTGGTGAGATAGACTTAACACAACTAAAACTATTTTCATGCGGTTTATAAAATCGTTTTTAAAGATTTTCATAAATTATTAACACCTTTTTAAAAAACTCAAATTGAAAAAATAATTTTTGCTGAAATAGAAATACATCCATTTTGATTTAAAACACGGATGGACATACATAAAAGCCGAATCTAGCAGGGTTTCGTTTTGCCGTTTGGCTACTTGGCTACGAAACATAAAGTATTGTAAATTCTACAATCTTAAAGTTATGCTTAAAAGACATAGTGAAAAAAATTGTAAATACCTAGATTAAGTTATTTTTCCATATAAATAAATACATTTTATAATTTAAAATGAATTCATAGAAACAAGAGTTCGCCCTGAAGAAGAAATTCGACTATAAATATTTAAATCCGTCCTGTAGATATGAAAAAATATAATTTACTCTCAATCCAACATTAAAAAATAAAACACAGACGTACACCATACACAAAAGTGTATTTCGTGTATGATTCTATATCTATGTATCTTGTCATGTCAAAATGTTGTAGTGTGTGTGTTGTAGTGTGCGTAGCGTTTTATTTATCAAAAATATGTAAGATAAAAGCATGTTTTTAAATTATATTGGTATTCCACGCTCCTCTTCCACATCAACTTTAACTGGGAGAAATTTCATGCTTTTACATCCACTCGTCTTTCATAAAAAGGGGGAAAAACCGCTCGCGTATTAATATTGTCATTATCAATTTTGATTGTCAATTAACAATTAACATCACAACTGTATGAAAACAGTTACCGGGCAACGTTCTCGTACAAATGGCTCTATTAAGCTTATTGAATATTCAGTATTATGTAAGAGAAAGCCTTCAACTATGCATGACCTATAAACGCTGGTAACAAAGTTGGACTTGTATTAGATACTGGACGTTTCAGTTTATTGTTTGCCGCGTAACCGCTAAACTTGTACAGCAAAACTCATAATATCCCGTTCAAATGTATTAGGTTTCGTTGAGCTGCTCATATTATTTCATAGCTGACTGCAACATAAAATTAGTTGCTTGGACGGTAAAAATGATATTCCAAATTATGTTTTCTCGCGAAAGCAATAATTGCGCAATTTTTGCTCTAAAATCAAATTCGTATCATGTAACAACAAACAACAAAAGCAATCTAGCCGCAATTGTTCTTTTTTTCTATTCTGTGCTATTAGCATGGATTTTGACACAAATTAGTTCCAAATTTGAATTTTAGTAATTGGCCGTGTTCATTAAATTTTTATACTGCGCAGATTACAATTTCTTTTGACGTTATTACAGCGCATGCGCATAAGAAATTTTGCGCGTATACACCAATACAAAAACGCTAGCGCACACGGCCAATATTCAAGTCTAGTAAATTAAGATTTTTAGCAATATTCCGCGAAAATTAACCTTGACTTGCAAGTAAAATGCAGGTAGAGAACGCGCGTTTCGCCCCAACACGGGGGTATCCTCAGGATGTGGACTCTACGAACAACGTCCGTTAAGTCAGTGAGCTATGGACAAAGTAACACCTGATTCTATTAAATACGGCCAATATCTCTATTGCTGTATATTTGTTGACCGCAATTTTTACATCATAATGAAGTGCTTTTTTTGCAAAATATTTGATAATAATGAAGCTCAACATCATTATCAAACATATTGCTCTAGCGTCCGGACTGACTTTTAGTTCGCTTCAGAGGAAATCCTAAGTTTGCGTGTACCGACGTGACATTTTTTGATCTCAGATACATACTACGAACGCTTACCACAAGAGAGTCATGTTTGTGTACGAATACCACGGCCTGAAAGATAACTGACGTGAAACAGCGATACGCTCTGTTTCGACCAGTGTATCGGTTTAACGGAGGGACAACTCCTTGTACCTCATTTTCTATTCCCGTTCCCTAGTCACGTATTCTTTCAATAGAAATGACAGTTTTTTCCTATCTTCTTACCCATTTGCTCTTTTTTATCGCTTTTTTAACCCCTAACTTAAATGTTCACCACCATTATATAGCCAACATGGATATCAGACAGACACACAAACACACTCATACATACAACACGCACGCTCACATTGCATCGAGAGTTAAAACACACACACGTCACGAGTTGCGCAAACGAAATAAATCTCCCGCAGCCGTGAGAGCCCTCGGCGGAACCCGGTCAAGTGAGTGTCGCCGGCAAATATATTGTTATACCGCCGCCAGTCCGACAATACTCATTAGGCTGTTGATTAAGAGCTTAGCCTGTCCGATTATATTATAAGTGGTTCGGTCACGATTTTGGTCATGAATAAAGAATTTGTATATCACGCGGGAACCTTAAATTTTCCCGGGATAAAAAGTATCGTGGCCTGGACTTGATAGCTATTAACCAAAAAAAAGATTTATTCAAATCCGTCCAGTAGTTCCTGTATGTATACATTGCCAACAAAGTGTAGTGTTGTCACTTTGTTGTAGTGAACAGTGGTTTGTATAGAAATGACGATTTTTTTCACTAAAGCGCTTTATCGGGCGAAAGCTCTATAGTACCCTGTACTTAGTATTAAGTATCCCAAAATTATACACAAGAGTCTAATTTAAAACAGTAACATACTAATAGTTTAAATGTGAAAGTGTGTTTGTTCGTTTGTCGTTTTTCAACGCCCTAATATTTCATTTTTAGAATTGATATAGTGATGAAGGTTAGATAACAAAGTCATCATATTAACAAAAAGGCTTACAAAAGTATCTGCATTTTTCTATATAACTTGGAGAAATTTTATGCCAATGTATAAAATAAAAAGTATTTCATATAGACTGAGAGCTACTGGGCGGCAGATTTACGGTTGAGTAACAAAATTTACATAAAATAAATAAATATATAATAAAATATTTATTTATTTATTTAAAACTTTACATTAATGCTTCCAATACTGCTAAGATATGACAAGATGTCAAAACGGCCGACTTGTTAATGTTAATTGAAGTCAATTTTTATGACTTTTGTCAGATGTCAGGCAGGCTAGATAGCCACGCTCAAAGGACCTCCGCTGGCAATAATGAATGCCCATTACATTAACGGCAGATGAAGCAGTGTGCATTAATGTGAAGTTTATTACTCATCTGGAAATCTGATGCCCAGTAGCTCTTAGTCTAATACATTACCTAAGTATTTCTGGAATTCTGTGCATTGCCCAGGAATTGTATGGAATACCTGATTATTTACACTACCGGTAACATTTATTATATTAATACGCAAGCGGAAAACTTTGTACATCCTTTTGCGAAAGTCGCGTAGATGTAAATGAAATTTCTTGGAAGACCAATTTTATTTTAAAATACGCTTTTATCTAGGATATTTTTAATAAATCAATGGTTACGCACACTACAATATTTTGATATGACACGTTAATCATACAAGAAATACTCTTTTGTTCATGGTTTAAGCCAGTTTTTTTTTCATAAAATTGAATGGCCTGGTTATGAGACCTTTATACCAAATTAAAGTTTGTGATTGAATTTAGAATAGATTATAATATTTTTATAGCTCCTCTATACGATGGATTTAAGTATTTAATATTTATGGTCGAATTTTGACCATATGCCGAACTCTAATAAAGATGAAATACACGATTATTTTAATGATAAATTAGAATATTTTATCGAGTTTGCGCGGCCTTCATTGTTGATGTTTTGAGCTTAGCTTATGTTATCCTATAACAATGTTATTATAATATGAATTAAGTGATTGTGATTATAAACACAAAAGTTATTATATACTCGTATGTGTTACATAGATTATACTAGTAGACCCGAAAGACTTTGTTCTGCCTGGCTGTGTTTTGGTCTTCTTGTATCTCCTTGAATACCTACAAAAAAAATTTATCGGTCCAGTTGTTTTGGAGTATTTCAGTGACAAACATACGCACTCAAGAATTTTATACATCACAAGATATTTGATATTTAGATTTCCAGGTCATTCATTAGGTTACCCAAATAAGGAGATCATTAGAAGACTGTTACCGTGGATGAAGTATCAACATTTACGAGATTTTCTTCTCCATTGTATCTTTGATCTCCTATATTATTATACTTTATACCATTATTAAACTTCAACAAAGGCGTCAAAACTTCAATTAACTTTGACGAATATCCAACAACATAATACTCGATACTGAAATAGCGCTACCTTACACGGTGAAACGCCCACGACTAATAGTTCTTTAGGGCAAGCGAACCTGATGGAAAGTTATGGGAACCTAATGGAAAGTAAGCGGGTTACCTGATGGAAGAAACTGTCGTCTCCCATGGACATTCGCGACATCTGAAGAGAGCGAGTTCGTTGCCGGCCTTTATGAGGAGACAGGGAATGGGAATAGGGATAATCGATTATGGAAGTGGCCCACAACTAGTGGGTAGGTTATCAGACAATACATAATTATCATATTTTTTATGAAATTCCGAATTATTTAAGATCAGGGATGGTGAACCGATGGCACACCGGTCGCAAACGTATCAACTACTTATTCCCTCGATTTCGTCTAAATTAGTTCTTAAAGCCCTTTCTGCAATTTATCTGGGATAGCGAATTTCCACAAGCGATGGTACTTTGTTTCGTAACGCGTTTGCACGTTTGCCCTTAATTTCATATTAGTTGGTGCCCGAAACTTCGTTGCGCAAAAATTTGTATATTGCGTAGGAACTGCACATTTTCTCGTAGTAGATATTGACTTAATAGTTATTAAACAAAAAAATTCAAATCCATCCAGAAGTTCTGGAGATTTGTGTTCTATCACTGTTTGAGTTCTATCACTGGGGGGTATTATTTTCTTGTAAAAATATTCTAATATATTTAATAATAATTTAATATAATTAAAATAAAATAATATGCTTATTTTCTTGTAAAAATTTACTGTTTTATTATATTATCCACCAGTTGGTGCCCGCAACTTCGTTGCTTAAAAATTTTAATATTACACGAAAACCGTACATTTTCCCGGGATAAAAAGTATCCTATATGTTGCCCAGACCTAATAGCTATCAAACAAAAAAGGTTTATTTTAATCCGTCTAGTAGTTCCCGAGATTACCGTGTACAAACAAACAACTTTTTTTGTCGATATGTTCTATTACTGTTTCTCAGCACTCCCACATCGATTGTTTTGTAAAAATATTAAATGTACACGCCAATTTTACTGTTTTATTATGTGTATAGATATATAGATAGAGTAATAGAATAGTCGTTTAAATAAAAAGTTTCACCTGCTATATAACTGTCAGTAATGGTAAACATGGTAACCGCGAGGTCTGGATCAAGTTATAGTCGTGATATTGTTTCGTTAATTAATTAATTAAAGCATAGTGGAGGTTCTGATATTAACATATTGAGTAAAGTACCACAAGACGTTTCGGTGTGGTTTAATCAGGCCTATGTACATAACACATAAGTTATCCCTTAAGCGTGTTGTATTTGAAGGAAACTTGATTTACACTATAATAAAACCCAGGAGGAGCTTTAATTTAGTTAAATTATCTTTCTAATAATATAAACGACTTCTGCGTCTTAGTTGGTAAGCGCGTTGATAGCTTAAGCCGAGGGTCGCGGGTTCGAATCCTATTGGCGGAGCAATAAAAAATTTTTAATGTTTCTGGGTCTTGGATGTGTATCAAATATGTGTATCATATAATAAGAATCTTAAATATGTGTATAGCGTAAAGGTATTAAATATATTTCCGTTGTCGCGTAACCGTAATACAAGTCCTTTAGGTACTTAACACGGGACCAAACTGACGTGGTGTGCATCCATAGATATTATTATTATATTAAATGCGAAAGGTTCTTGAGTTTGTGAGTGAGTTAGTATGTTTGCTACTTCTTAACGCTGAAGCGATTTTAAAAATCACATAGGCTACATTTTGTCAGTCTGTCTGCCTGTTTAATGTTCGCCTGTCTATCTGGATATTAAACGCGATTGACGCAAATTTTCAAAGTCCACGCGAGCGGAGCCATAGACAAAAGCTAGTTACTATAAATAATTTTTTTGTATATCAAACACATTTCCCGCTCGCTTTAAATACGTACTTAAAATATAAAAGGCTATATAAAACAATACAAAATCACACATCACTTTGACACTTCTATTGTGTCGTATTTGTTTCGACGTACGGAATTGGGGCGAAGTGAAATTGCTAAAAACGCCCCATGTGTAACAACTCGAACACATGTCACTATTGAATCACTTAACGAGCGATGACAGACTTGCTCGTGACAGGCAATTTGACACGGATGTGTCGAACCGACATAATGAAAGCGATATTCTGCGTTTGATGTGAAAGGGTGTGGCGGAGTGTTCGAGTACTGTCGGCTACACTTTCATACTCGTACTAATAATTATTATCAATGGGAAAATGTTTTTGGTTTTTTTGTTAGTTTATTTTCTTGTTTGTTTGTTTGTCTGCTTGATTGTTTTTCGGTTGACACGCATGTGTCGAGTCAAAATAATGTAAGCAATATAAAGTGTTTGATGTGAAAGGGTGTGGCGGAGTGTTCGAGTACAGTCGGCTACACTTTCATACTGATAATTATTATTATCAATGGGAAAAAGTTTTTGGTTTTTTTGTTAGCTTATTTTCTTGTTTGTGTGTTTGTCTATTTCATTGTTTTTCGGTTGACACGGATGTGTCGAGTCAGCATAATGAAAGCAATATAATAAGTACAGTCGGCTACATGCATCCCCGGCGGCATTGAGGAGGGGCAAGGGTATGTGGGACTCGCTGTGGTTGATAGGATGGTGAGTGGCCACAGCTCTACCCACTAAAACCTGTCCTGTCTTTGCTGCAACCGGCGGATCCACAAGAAATGTGGAGCCACCGCAGTTCCACCAGCGGATGTCTGCCTGGTTATCGGCAGACTCGTCTATGTGAGAGCGTTTCGGCACCCCCCAGGCTAACTAGGTTGTTCCTTTGCACTATCATCGCGATACGCCGGAACACATAGCGCATCTCGACCCACTCTGGCATACCTAGTGACTTATGTTTAAAGCATCTATAAATTATGAAATGAACTGTTTCCGGCACTGTTTTCAGATGATAAGTTCCTAAAATCGTTCTCACATTTAAAACGTGGGTAACTTGCAATCAATGATGATATATACGTTTTACCATCAATATCTATCATATTTTTGCGTGTAGTCACTATAACAACCATACCCAACAAAAAAAGGGGTGCATCCACATTTCACCAGAAACAAAAAAAAATGCGCATTTCACCGGAATATTCCAATCACTTTCGATCGTCGAATATCTCCGTAACCCATGAGGATAAATTTATGATCCCAAAAATACTTCATTATAACAATCTGCCAGGGTAATGTATAAAAGATAAAATTTAATTGGAAGCGAAGGCTCGTCCGCCATCATGAAACAATCGTTCGCCGCAGGTTCGTAATTAATATTTCATTCGTGTGGCCGCGTGGAGTAATTAAAATTTTGGATGTGCCCGCTCAAATTACTCGTGGAAGCCGCACCGTTCGTTACTGAGCATGACAATCGCGTTACAAACGGCCGATTACGTTACAAGCTTATTATCCTTCAGTTGAAACGGCGTATCGCACAAAGCTTAAAAATATAAAACGTAAAATTTGTGTGAAATTCGTTGTTATTTTGATCTCACTAAGGTAACATCTTGACAATCGCGTTACAAATGACTGACTACGTTACAAGGTTACTTTACTATCCTTTGGTTGAAACGGCGTATGACACAAAAATTCATAATATAAAACGTCAAAATTTGTGTTAAATTTTTTGTTATTTTGATCTCACCATGACAACATCTTGACAATCGTATTACAAACGACTGATAACGTTACAATCTTTCGGTTGAAACGGCGTATGGTACAAAACTTAGAATTTTATTATTTTAACAAAAAAATGAAATCCGACTTCCAGTCACAAAAAATAATAATTTGTTCTTAACATCTAGAAAGCGTACCCTTTGCAAAATTCTTCTAAAATTTAAAATATTTATTGTGATGTGAAGTACTACGAAAAGTATATTTAAAATGGCCATATCATGATGATGCATGGTATAAAGTAGATGGTAAAGATGATCACCACTTTTTAGAACATAGTACTAAATTCAGATTATGCCCTATACCACAACAATAATTTCGAAAATCGGCCGACAGACGGCGGAGTTTTCCTGCCTTTGTTTACTTTGTGAAGTCCACCAAAATTCAATCAGTATAGCACAGAAAAGAGTACATTGAACGCCTTTATAACAGCTCATAATTAGTTTCCGATAATTAAATCCCAACTTCATAGCCCTGTCATTTGAACCAAGCAAATTGGAATGACCTGAATTTAAACAAGCGCTGTAAATTTCGGCACTCGATGCGGCTGTAAAAACCTTTATACAGCCTTAATCTATTGTAATTACCCGGCCCTGGCTGGGCTATAATTTTCAAATTCGTCCCGTTTATGACTGATAACAGGTATTAAGTCGGGATCTTTATTGGTACTTACCGAGTAATGTGCGCTTAAATTTTCAAGTTCTGGTGTTTATTCTACTTGTACTTTACGATGTTTGGAATAAAATGTTAAAGTCGATGTAATTTATAAGTAAATTAGGTACACTTAAAACATAAGTTGCAATAGTGAAGATGCGTGTAAAACAAAATTTATTGAATGCAAATTATTATGATAGTGGGCCTAAGGATATAGAGAATCACAAAAAATCTCTGAATTCTGTTGAGAAATAAGTAAAATATTAGGGATGTAAGTTTTCTACCCATCTCTTTCTCTTACTACGTAAATTAGTATGAACTTTGTATGCAGTTTATGGAGTTTGACGTCACAATTAATATCGGATCTCTCTTTCTAATTAATTATACCTATGACAAAACGCAAAGACTTTTGATTTTTACAATTTTCAACAGTTTCCTCAATATACGATCGGTTCTAAAACAAACGTAGTGGGAAAAGAGATCTGATCGGTCAGAAGGTTCTTTTTGGCTCTAAAAAAACAATAGTAGAAACCAGGAAGGAAGTTCAATAACACTCCTAAAACCAAGTCTCTACGTTCAAACTAAAACACAACCCAATGTGCATAATTTTAATATGTTAAAAACAAGCTGGCCACGCGCTAACAAAAACATTGCAAAGAACAATGTTAAATAAAGGCTTTTAAAAAGTGCATTACAGTGGCTCTCATGGTGACCCAGTTCGCGTTAAATTATTAAAATGCAGTTACATCATAATGAAGTATTGTGTTGTCACAGTCGTTTTGCGCGAATACTGCTTGAATATGGCTTACGTGACGCTAGTAGAGGCTGATCACATTCGCTTCGTACACCTTATTATAAACAGTTTATTATGTATATGGAGGCAGTTACTCTGATGGTGAAAGAAAAAATATCAGAACCGAATTTAGCAGCGAACTATTTGTCCGAATCGGACGATTCGGCGCGGGAAATTATAACTTGACCGCGACCGATGTACCGCGCCCTAGGAACGTGGGATGGGGCGGGGGACGAGTAAGAATATTACCGACGTCGGTGTTGACGGCCAACTGAAAGAGTAGCACGGCCGGTAACTATGTCCCTATACCCTCCCCTGCCGCGCCGCGCTCATACCCATGATATTTCATATATCGAATTCTAAAATTCGTTTCCTTCGCCATGTTCGGTTTGTTGGATTTGGGAAAATGTGCGTTCACTATGAAAGGGTTGGATTATACGACACCATGCAGCACGGCACTACATTCACCATAGAACTGGCACAGGGGTTGGCGTTGATGATGATGACGAGACTTTAATTTTTAGCGTCAGTTCAATAAGTGTAGTGTCACATTTCGTGCGGTACCGGAGCAGTGTATAAATAATTCTATAACCTCGATTAAGTTAAACAGTCTTCGCTTTGAATATCGCCCGACCGAAGGACCAGAATTTTTTAAGAATCGTACCTAAAGGATAAAAGTCTCCCATTTTTTACCCTTTAGGTACGAACCCTATTATTAAGATTTCGATGTCTGTCCGTCTGTCTGTCTGACCGTCTGCTCGTCTGTCTCCAAGCTGTATTTCAAGAACGGTAATATGTATTTGTATTGCCGCTACAACAAAAAATACTAAAAGGAAACTAAATTTTATAAATAATAGGGGCTCTTATACAATGAACACGATTTTTTTTGCTATTTTTTACTCGATATCAATAACGGCAACAGGTAGGCGCTTCAAATTTTCACAAAATATTAAGTTGTATTTAAAATTTACTTATGAATTATAAAATTTTAACAAAATTAATAACCACGGTGGGCCCTCATACAATAAACAATTTTGTCCATGTTTGTTCTTATATGGTACAGAACCCTTAATGCGCGAGTCCTACTCGTACCTACCCGTTTTTTTTCGATTAGTGAAGGTATCTAATATGAGACGATTTCGACAAAAAAACTCTCGCAGTCTAATCTTTACATTAACTTTTTTTTTTCTTCAACAGTACTAAAAAAAATAACTAGCTATTTAAGCTTGTATTTTCAACTAAGTAGTGGTATATAAATTAATTGTTACTCGTAAGAAATTCCGTCTAAGTCTTGAGGAAATTCATGCACTTAGTTTCCACAAAACGTGCGCACTAAGAGCTTCGGCCAAATCTTAGTAACGCCTTTTCTAATGGAATACTACATTAATGACTCTCCAAACCCGCCATTCCGTATTTGATCTTGGTTCTAAGGCTGTGTTTACATTGGTTTGTTTTTTAAGGCAGAAAAAATTAAAGCGTCAGGAATTAAAGTTTTAATAAATGCTGCGTGTTATTTATGCCCGGACTACACGAAGCTTGTTAGGGTTCCGTACCCAAAGGGTAAAAACAGAACCCCTATTACTAGGACTTTGATATCTGTCCCTCTGTCCGTCTGTCCAACGGCAATCTAGCTATAACTACCTAATTAGACACGACGAGGCTCGGGTTCGATCTTTTTAATAAATTTAATAAAACTTTTTTTTATAAATTAAAAACTTTCAGAAATGCGTTTTTCCATTTTTTTTCTCTGTACTCGTATCCGTACCGGAGCCCTTCGTGCGCGAGTCCAACTCGCACTTGACCGTACTATGTAGTTTTTAATGAAGCTAGTTTCAACACTGAGTCAGAAGACTTAACAAGTAATAACAGCATATGCCATATCTTAATATATTTGACATTAGCTGCCCCGTCCCTACGAGGTTGGGTAGTAACTTAATAATTTTAAAACAAAAATAAATAATTTATGAAATCGGTCACAAGCTTCGCCACAAACACTTGCCCATTAATATTGCCACAGTGCATATTTTACTTTTTCCCACATTAAATTAGGAAAGAAACAAAAAAGATAGAGTTTGTATACAATATACATATTCTTATCTCAATAAGGCTAGGCCATATGAAGGATGAAGACGAAACTTTCATTACATCCACAAAAACCACCACTTTGTTTTTACGGTTAATATAATACGAATAATTGTGAGTGCGCCCTAATAAAACCGAAGTCGTAATACCACGATCCCCCCCTTTTAGTTTCACTCCATTTCGCTCATACTGCGTCGTTCTTTTGTTTCTAATGTGTTTTTTTCCTCAGATATCGCTTTATTCGGCGTGTTGCTACACAATGTACGTTTCATTAGTACTCGTATGTAACTTATTGTTTTTCTTAATAAGCTTTTTGTTATGTTTTTTAGGATGGGACAATGAGGCTTTAGAGATCTGATTGCGAGCTAAACAGGAACTCTGGATTGTTTCAGATATTATGTTGTCCGAGACAAACATTAATCTTAACTTTTTAAGGTTTCGTATGCAAAGGGCAAAATCGGGACTCTATTACTAGGACTTCGATGTATGTCCGTCTTTCTCTCTCCAAGCTGTATCTCAAGAACGGTAATAGCTAGAAAGCTGAATTTTTCACAGCATTTGTGTTGCCGTTAAAACAACAAATCCTAAAACGAAAATAAAGTTTATAAAAAAGAGGGCGCTCTCAAACAAATAAAAAAAATAATTCCTATGTATGCTCTAATACGGTACGGAACACTTCGTGCGCGAGTCCTTTTCGTGTTTGGGGTTTGCGTCTGGTTTGGTTACTTACAAATATGATTCTAGAAAATTTTAAACAAGAAATAGAAAAACTTCTAATTCACTTGTATCCAGATACAAGTGAATTTCCTAGAGAGACAATAGTGCAAATATAGTTATATCGCAAGCTGTGAGACGCAATCTGAACGTTTGTAAGGAAAAGTCTCGGAACGTGCTCCAAATACGCTAGCGCAGTCTTTGCTCGGCCATTTAAAAGAATGGGTTTAAAAATTGTTAAATTACGTTACAGAAGATAAGCTGAAGATGGAAACGAGTGAATGTTGAGTGTAAACCATCATCACTCTACGGTATAATTTATGATTTAACGGGAAAATGGTAAATTAGTTTTCGCTTGCGTGGAATTTGTAAATTAGTAAAAATATGATTTTTTTCAAAAGCGTAACGTTTTTCAAAACCAAAAGTAGGGTTTGTAACTCTCCATCCTTTCAATTAAGTCTATGCCAAGAATCAAGTCGATTGGCTTCTTTAGAGCATTTAGAGCAGAGAAAGGACAAACAAACACACTTTTACTTTTATAATATTAAGTAAGGATGTTCTAAAATACTGGTTGGTGCTTGTGAATTGACGCCATAAAATAATTGACGATTACTAAATTGGTATGTATAATATGGTATATAATGTATAAATGATATGTAGAAAATATATACCTGTTTTTTTAATTCCATTTATTTAAGGGGTTTTGTCAGTAACCCACAAACCCACAACGCCACAACCGTGAAACATTAATAACACAAAAGAAAACAATGTAAATTTACCAAATATAAGTTTAAACTACTACAATAAATTGCTTTAAAACTACAAATAAAATCTAAATACATGACTATTACAATTTGTACCTCCTTTGTAAAAAATATATATAATATATACTTGTTATGGCTTATAGCTCTTCTATTTTTACCACAAACTATATTGATGGAACACACACAAAACCATAAAGTTTTTTCACTAACTTTTGTTACACCTTGTACATATATAATATATTGTTAATATGTCACAGTTGATGAAAAAATTGAAAACAACAAAGTTACAAGCCTTAAATGTAAACAGTTAGAAAGAGATATCCGATATTGATTGTGACGACAAAGTCTATAAGCTGCATATAAATTTCATACTAAATTACTTTTTAAAGAAAGAGATGGGTAGAAAACTTAAATTGCTTATGTCTTACTTGTTTCTCTACTCTCTTTTGATTTTTTGTTATACTTTATGTCTTTAGCCCGCTATTATAATAATTTGCATTCACTAAATTTTCTTTTACACACATATATCATTATTGTGGGTTTGCCACACTCCCCAACCAAAGTATTTGTAAAAATAAAAAAAAAATCTGAAAATGAAATCCAAAATTAGAACAAAACACAAAACACTTTAAAACTATATCGGTATATATTTATCGACAAAACGTGAAGACCTGAAGGCGTTCCTTATGAGATACCATCCGATACTAGATACCTTTATTATTCAGCAAGTCGTTCTTTAAGACGATTAAGTGTGAATATTTGAACACGCTCAGCGTCTAAAGTATCACTAATGCTAAAAGCGTCTTGCAAAAAATTGATATTCCAAATTTAGAGAGTGATGTAAAAGTGTTTGTTAAAAATGATAAGGATTAAGGATCAAAAGTTTTTTTTAAAAGGTATGAAAAAAAATCCGTATTAGTACTAACAGAGAAATGAAAAAATAACTCACACAAACAACCTCCATGTTTTTGGAAGTCGTTTAAAAATGTGATGATGGATTTACGATATTTGGTAGGATTTGAAGGTGAAGTAAACGTTAAATTAATTTGGCCAAATTCGCAATAAGTGAACAATATTTTTACATAAGTATATCGTTATTATATGTTCTTTATACGTATTAAGTAGATAAGTAGGTGACTAAATCTTAGGTTATTAACTGCATGTACACACAAAATTTAGTAGCAAGTGGCAAGTTGTCACTTAAAATTAAGATAGCGTAGTTTAGAAAATTTTAAAAATCGACTATTGATATATTGCGCCAAAATTCGTTTATCAAGCGGAAATCTTACATTTTTACAAGGCAAATAGTATATTACGTCCTTTCCGGGATTAAAGTATCTCCATAGTAAATGTTTATAATCGATTTAATGGTTCGGGCATAATGAGGTACCAAACTTTTGTACTTTTAAAGTTTGTATTGAAACGGTTTCGATACGTTGCTACTCTAATAGAAATGAAATCGAGTTGTAATAATAACTGTCTTGTAACTGACAAAAAAGTATAAACAAACTGACAGATTTCCTTTGTGCATCCGTCACTTTGTCCATCTTGTTGTGAGAGAAACACTTTCTCGATCGATATGCTAAGGTCGCTGACATCAAATAAATCTAGAAATATTTATCTTATTGAAACATTGTTCAATGAGATAAGTATTTCTAGTTTTTTTAGGTTTCACTTAGCCTATGGCACTAGATATGTTCTAAGAGGTAGAGCAATGCCATCTAGTATCGAAAAAGAAGAAATTGTTAGCAATAAACACGTTTGTTGTATGAGAACCCTCCTTACTATTTAATATATTTCGATTTTAGTATTTGTTGTTATAGCGTCAACAGAAATACGTATTCTGTGAAAATTTTAACTCCCTGGATTTATTACCGTTCTTTTGATACATCGTGGAGATAGACAGACGGACAGACATCGAAGTCTAACTGATAAGGCCCGTTTTTGCCCTTTGAAACCCACAAATGGCTGGACATAAAACCGAAGAACTCTTACCCTGTAGTCATTAATTTTAAACTTTGACTAAACCATTTACAAAGTCCGCATTAATTCTAACTTCATTTGGCATGCACTTCCTTGCCCAGATTTATAGTGTAGATTATATTTTGTACCAGAGACTTGTAACTCGTGGAAACTCAGGACATGGCACTCAATATTCTATTTATACAAGCAAAATTACGTGTTCCAAAATTTAGACACTGGCCAGTGCATTCCATATCAAAGGGAAAAATGCACTGGTTGGTGGGTAATAAGAATACTGTATACTGATTCAATTTCGAAAAATACCTATTGTTAGCATATTCTATGACTTTTTTAATTTTTCAAACATTTTTATATTCAGAGGGTCGTATAATATGATCGGCTGTAAATATTTTTAAGGCATAATATTTGTATGTGTTACCGAAGATATGTATAACGAGGCATTCTATATATTGCCTCAGCAATATATAGAATGCCTCGTGCCTAGGCAATATATAGAATGCCTGGAGTATTTGAACACTGTAATAAATATTGTAAATATCTATTACAATATACTTTGCCTAGGCTATCTATATAATGCCAAGGTATAGTAATGTGCCTATTGTTGTCCCGGCAATATGTTTAATAAACTAATCTTAGACTACATTGGTATATTAGTAAAGTTAAGAACGAAGTATGAAACATGATTTAAGCCGACGTCAACTGACAAAAAAGGGGTAACAATATTTTCCCCAATATTTTATAAAAAAAATATTTTTGTATATTTAACGAATACTCTGGTGTTTGTGGTCGAATCTCAAAATTATTATTTAAGAAATAAAATCAAGGATCTATAGAATCGGCATTGTATAGAATGACTAGGCAAATTATAAAATAAAATCATTTTATACATTGCCTAAGCGTTTTTGGCATTCTGTATATTGCCTAAGCATTTTAGGCATTCTGTACAGTGCCTAGGCATTTTATAGAGCGACTGATTAAACACATTGCCGGTAACATATGTATGATTTTATCGTCGTTCATTTGTTTCCTATAAAGACTGACACTCGGTTTACCGAACTGCACTTGTGTCTGGTTTACACGTATTGAGTAGATAAGTAGGTATCTAAATTTTAACTTAATTTTAAGTTATTAACTTTTGTAACACACAAAATTTAGTGGCAAGTGGCAAGTTAAATGACTTAAAATTAAGTTAAAATTGAGTTAGCTACTGACCTACTTAATATGTGTAAACCAGACATGAGGATATCAAATTGTGATTTTTTTTTACTTTTTTGATAAATTTTGCCACAATATGCCGTGTCTACTATCACGCGCTATCTTATGTCTATGTTGTACCCTGTATAAGAGAATTTCCGCAGCATGTGAAACTGTCTTCATTTTTACCTGAGAACTACTTTGGTATTCTTGTTACATTTTTGTAACTTTCTGCATAACTTTGGGTTGAAAGTTTTAATGAGCATTGGTTTATTGAGGACTAGCTTTTGCTTGTGTTATTTAACACGTAAGCAAAACCACATTTTTTCACATACTCCGGTAAAAACAAAATTGAACTTTGAATTTAACAATCTCCAAAATCTACGTCTATTTTTATAAAAGAAACAGCTACGTCACAGCGATTTAACCTTCATTATTCAGACATTTACGCACAATAATGTCTCAAACTACTGCTATTACCCATATATTTTCTTTTAGTATTGTATATAGTATTTATAGTCCTGCATGGTCCTGCGAAGTTTTTACAGGTGCGTATTAGTTTGTTTTCCTCACTTTTCTATTAATTACGTTCTTTAAAAAATCAAATGCACAAAAAAACAAACTTTCTTTCAAAGGAAACTTTACTTCTTATTTATCTTTAGAATTGTCCTCGATTCGCTGAATTAACTGAATCAAAGTGTAATTAAACTATTTTCTGGTTCATTTGAAATTGTGATTCCTGCTTCGTAAGGCGTTTTCACACTATCCGATTCGATATCGGTGTCTGGCGCCGATCCGATATCGGAGGAAACTATAGCAAACTAATATTTAACACTTTTTTGTTTAGTTTTGCTAATCTAAGCAATGTGTGTCCGCAATCTTCATTGGATCTAAGTCACGTAATTTCAATTTTAAAATTATTACAAAAGCTTTACCCAAAACAAAAAAGACATTTTTTGATAATCAGTCCATAAACTTAAATTAATCGTTGAACATACAAAAAACAATAAAATATACATAGCCTTTTTATTTATTAGGTCTCCCCTTTTTTGAAGATAGTTAAAAATTTTATTTTCATTTTTTGTTAAAGTATTTATTATATTATATTATTATTATTATACGATATATCAATATAATTTGGGTTTGTAAAATTTATATTTCATTCTTGACGCACCATTACTTCAGAACGCACGAACCGATTCCCACGGTTTTGTATTCGTTGGAAAGGTCTCGGAATCCGTAAGGTTTATAGGACTGAAAATTTTAAGAGAAAATCAGGACAACAGGGATTTTTTTTACATACAGTGCCATCTCTTATACATAGCATGCACTACAACGGGGCCAATACGTGGTTTTACGCGATTTTCGAATTGCACGCGAGCGAAGCCGCAAGAAAATTCTTGTTATATCTACATAATTACTAGTTTTTGGTATGTAATTGTCTCATTTGCAAAACTACAAACAGAAACTCAGTAATTTAACACTGATATACTCGCATATAATTTGTATTCATAAAAGAATTTTCTAAGTGTTAACTTTACTACATAAGTCTTATTAATGAATTTATTATAACTTCATAAAACAAAAGTATTTAATTTACAAGATAAAATCTACAAGACGATCATTTGATTAATTAATACAAATCTTCAAAGCTTGTATTTAACAATTATTTTAAAAGGATAGTTTAAATATTTAAAATGCTAGAAGAATTCCTTAAAACTTCTTTTAAGCAACGTCGTTTAATTATGGTAATATTTATTTTGTTGACACACTGATCGGACGCGACCTACGGACTTGTCAGCCTGTCTGTCGTCAGATGCTGACGTTTTTGTATGGGTTCTCATCTGTGTCCAATCAGTTTGTTTTTGACTTTATGGTCCAAGAGCCCGTGAGTGCCAGACCTTCGGATTTTCATAAAAGCTAAAAATTTTTCTATGTGTGTCCCTAATACAGGTAAGAATGATCCCCACCCATGAAGCTGGGGCAGCGGTGGCTTTGGC
>JAOTAV010025465.1:0-21613 GCA_026546445.1 Cyclargus thomasi
TAATTGACGTAAAATGACAGCTAAACTTTTCTTAAACCACTGGACCGATTTCGATGAAATTTTTTGTGTGTGTGTTCTAGGGGATCTGAGAATGGTTTAGATTCACAAAATAGCTCGGCAGGAAACGTCTGCGGGGTCAACTAGTTTTCAATAAAAAACACATTAAAGAATTTTGCTTTCAATAAGCATAATAATTATATCGTGCATTGTCATATTGATATTGTACTCTTGAATTATTTAACAAAAATAACTTTAAACACAGAGTATACAATGTAAGCAATAAAATCACTTGTTCCATGAATATTTCTATGGAAGACCTTGAATCAATGTCTACGAAACTTCTCTGTTCTCTTAGATTAGTACCAAGCTAAAAAGGTTGAATACGGATTTTACGCCGAAGGCCGAGATAACATACGAAGGTCAGACATCTGTCGGAGCATTATACATACATCTTATTTTCTCACAACATGTGGGCTTGAAGGTTAGAGTGTATTGCATAACGCTGGGTGGTCCCCGAAGCCCGCCTTGACACACTTGCGGCCACTCCAGCAGTGCAGATCCGACCTGACACCTAAAAATACGAGATGCACTTAGTCTGTATATTGGCCCGCTTACGTTTGTTGTACTTCAATTCTACTACGAGACATAATGCAGCATCGCTTCATTTCTGTATATAAATAAATAATACGAAATATTTGACGACCTCTGTAGCTCAGTTGGTAAGCGCGGTAGCTTAAGCCGGGGGTCGCGGTTTCGAATCCCGCCGACGGAGCAAAAAAGTTTTTCATTGTTCCTGGGTCTTAAATATGTGTATTAAATAAAAAAAATCTTAAATATGCTTATAGTATAAAAGTATTAAATATAATTCCGTTGTCCTGTATCCGTAACACAAGTCCCTCGGGTACTTAGTACGGGGCCAGACTGACGTGGTGTGAAGCGGCCATAGATATTATATTATAAAAAAATCACTATATTAATCCTTACTAATCTTATAAATGTAAAAGTCTTTTTTTACCTTTTCAGGCCTTGACCACTTAATTGATTGACTGTAGGCAATTTGATATAATAATATTTTGATTCCAGGAAATGAACATAGGATATTGTCTCCCCGAAAAAGTGTACGCTTTAAGCGCGATAACCTAATTTTGGCACATCCGTTTTACGGGCGTCATCTTATATTAGAATATAAAGTCCGTTAGTTTGAAATATAATAATAGTATTTCCTAGAGTGACGAGTGTGAGTGAAAACGCGTCTAGGTCCATGCTACACTAGTGTTACGCTTCGTTGCTATTTCTACGACGTAGACATATCGCGTGCTACGTCGTAGCTACGTGATTGTACAGTTTACTAGATAGTTATTACGTGTAAGGTTGTGGAAAAGCCGTATACGACTTTTAACTCTTATAAACAAAGCCGTAGAATTACAATTTCAACACTTTTTCTTTAAACTTAAGTTAGTTCATAAAGAATGATCAGTTGAAGAATGCGACAGTGTTGGTACTTTAGATTTGATAAACTAAAGTTTTCCGCGCTGTAATCAGTATAGTTTTATAGTCTACACAGATAAATAAATACATGGAAAGATATTATAATAATGTACTTATAAGGAAACATGAATATGATAATTAATGTCTCATTGCCTATATCTGTGATTGTCGTATGTATGATTAATTCTGCTTGAAATGTGTTTACCCAGAGATCAAATTATAATTAGTAGAGGTCGCTTTGTGGTCGAAATTCGACCATAAATATTTAAATCCATCGTGTGGAGAAGTTATAAAATACTTGTAACTATAATCTATTCTCAATTTAATCACAGACTTCAGTTTGGCATAAAGGTCTCGTTACCAGACCACTAAATTTTATTTAAAAAACACAGTCGTCAACCATAAACAATAGAATATTTCGTATATGATTATCGTGTCATGTCAGAATATTGAAGGGTACGTAGTAAGATAAAAACATACTTAAAAATAATATGTATCTTCCACGCTCCTCCACTATATCAACTATAACTGTAAGAAATTTCATGATTTTACGTCAACGCGTCTTTCGTAAAAAGGGGTACAAAGTTTTCCGCTCGCGTATTAATATATAGATAATTTGAGACTCTGTACTTTGAGAGAATTGAGTATGAAATAACATATCAGCCACTATTAAATATCTGTATCAAACTCTATTAAAACTTGCAAAATTCTAAAACATGTTCAAAATGGCGGCCATTTTAGTGTGCACCGGGTGTGTCCGAGCAAACAGATTACGTGGCACTGACGGATGGCGACAAATACGTGTGTTTAATGCTCGTTACAAGAGCACAGCAAACAGTTGGATATTGCTAGAACTATTGTTCTAACAATGTGTAAACTAGGGACTTCGGAACGTTGAATTATGTACTAGCTGATGCACGCAATTTTGTTGTGCCAAAATTCATTTATCGCAGGGGAACTGTATATTTTTCCGGGATAAAAAGTATCATATGTCCTTTCCCAAAACTCAGAGAATCTCCATCAAATTTTAGAAAAATGGTTCAGCGGTTTTGGAGTAATTACCTCTTTACTCCAAAACCGCTGAACCGATTTTGCTAACAGATTACTCAGACAGATACATTATCTATGTCTGTCTGTAATCGTATTTTTTTATATTCATATTATATTAATATGGATGAAGTTTTAACGGACTCGTTCATAAGCCTCTGGCACCTCATTGGTTGATTTCCATGGTTCCACTCCAGTGATCGGATTCAGAAAATCAGGTATTGGAATGTTATTCTTTTGAAACAGCTATAAATAGTATGTTATTATATTTTGGTTCATCTTTGGGTAATTTTAAGTTTGATCTAAAATTATGTATTCCCTCTTTCTTATTATTCTTTTTCCGTATGAAAAAGAGGGCATACATTTAAAAAAAATAAATAATAAGCATAATAAAGATTTACTTTAAATATTGAAATTACTCAAAACAATGCAAAGGGTTTTCGCATTATTTAATCTCTTTGATTGTCATTATATTTCTAAATTTGTTTAACTGTAAGGCACTACCTTACAGCTATGTAAACTGGCGTTTAAATATACCATTCATATAATGAAAAAAAACCAACCGGAAACCTCGGTTACGAGCCTTACAGCAAAATGGTTGGAAAGTCTTTTATGTGTTTTTAATGGGTTTTCGTAGTCGCACGTAAGTTTCAGGCGTTTGTAATAACGCTCGCAGAGGGTATGAAAAACCCGGATGTGACCCAAAGTGACCCAAACTTATTACGACACGTGACGCAGTTTGACACAGGCCTTTTGATTTACATCCTATATGGTTTAAAACCCTTATTGTAATATGTGCTCTGAATGAAGTAGATTCATACGCTGATGATGTTTTAAACTCATCCGACACATTGCTATCATTGACTTAACATAAACTCCGTTTGTTAACAATCAGTTTGCCTGATAGAGACGGTACATAACATTGATTATTACATATTTATGTAATTGCAAGAAAGAATGTACCATTAGAGTATACTTCATAAACAAAATATGGCGGACATCTACGTATCATGAACTAGTCCTGAGTCTTGACGACAAATCCCGACTTACAATAATTCCATACTAATATTATAAATACTAAAATATGTCTGTCTGTTTCTTACCTCTTCATAATTGCTGGCATCGTATAGTATAAAATAAATTTATTATTATTAGTAGCTTCTTTGTACTCTAGACATCGGTCAGAATAATTTATTTTCAAAAACACCTAAATTCGCAATGATTGAATACAGCCTTAATATGCATGATTTTCACTTAACCAAAATAATCTATGTATATCATTCCTATCCATCTATTAAAGAGTTAATAAAATGGATGTAAATATGCTGGTATTAAGTACTTACCTGATTAAAAATCGCGACCGAAGCCACCGAAGGGCTAAGAGGATTAGCGCGACTTATACCCGCCTTTTAGTATTAAATTATGTCAACGGGTAAAAGACATTGCAATACGATGTTACTAAAATACGGTTAGAGACCGGATACCGGACTTTGATCTATTATATAAATATATAATATCTATTATATAAGTCGGGTTTTTCGTACGAACCGATTTCCACGATTTTATATTCGTTAGAAAGGTCTCGGGTTCCGTGAGGTTTGTAGCAAAAAAAAATCAAGCAATATTTTAATAGCAAAAGAGGAAAACAGCGAAAATCATTTTTCACATACAACGTCATCTCTAATACATAACATGCACGAAAATGGCGGCAGTACGTGCATTAAACGTGATTTTCAATTCGAAAATTCGAAAGCCCGCAGCTTCGCTCGCGTGTAATTACACGCGAGCGAAGCTGCGGGCAAAAGCTAGTCGTACTATGAAAATGTTACGACCGCCATTAATAGGATTTAATTGATTACTATAAAAATAATGATTTTGACATAAGTGTCATGATTTTTGATTTATTGTCATTAAATTAAAATGAATTTGTTTGAGTTGGCCGTAAATAAGCGTGATTTTCTGCTAGGTCGCCAAATATGAACCACTTATTTATTTTTACGGAATAAGCTCATGAGCCTAAATGAGCAGACTTCTCATTCGATTCTACTATATACATTACAGAAGCTTATTATGATGTGTAGTATAGCTCATACTTTAAATAAGAGCTAACAAACCGTGACAGTTATATATTTTCAATAACCTAAATGTACAAAATCGAAAATCCGACTACAGGAACCATTGCCATCAGTGGCGGAACTATACCGTTCGAGGCCCGTAGCAAATTCGTTTTCGTTCCAATATGTCAATCCAATACAAAAACACGTCAAGCGATTATTGTAAAAATTAATCGCTTGTCACTTGTCTAGGGAGGCTGATCGGGGGCCCCTTCCGGATGGTGGCCCGTGGCATTTTGCCGGCTTGCCACCTTATAGTTACGCCACTGGTTGCATATTTCTAGAATGGCTACTAAAAGCCCTTCATTTTAATATTGTATTCAACTAAAGTAGGCGATAAAAAATTTTGGATTTTCAGATTTTTGTTATACAAAATCCACAATTTCTTTTTTCTCCACAAACTCATTTTTTAAATTTTTATTGTACCTACAGTCACTTGCGCTGCTATCAAGACGAATGTAATAATACTTAATGCGTAAAAATCTATCAAGCCGTTCGGGCTGCAGAGCGTGCAAAACAATTATACATACATACACACATACGTACTCTTGAAAAAAATAACCCTCATTCTGGCGCGGTCGAGTAAAAAGGCTTCAAATATAGCGTATACAAATCAAACTTCCCTGATGAATACCACATAGACAAGCGAAACACTAAATTAAATTCAAACTGAATATGAAATGTTAACGTAATAAACTCGTTGTTGATAAAACCGGAATATCAGAATTAGTAGATTGGTAGTGCTCACAAATTGAATTTTGCGCCATTTATAAAGCCCTCCCCCTCTCTCCTCACTGTCCCCCACTCGCCCGAGCTAATTCAGTTATGGCGGTGCTGATGTTTCCGTGTGGCAACACTGTTTGCTTATCAACAACTAAACGTTTGTTAATGTTGCCCGATTATTGGGTGTTTCGTGGTTTGCTAATTTTTTTTGCTTACCATAATCTATTTAACTGAATACCCCGTTCTGTCTCATGAATAATGATTACTAGAGGTCACCCTGTGGCCGAAATTTGACCGTAAAAATTTAAATCCATCGTGTAAATGAACTATAACAAAACTGTAATCTATTTTCATTTTAATCACAGACTTCGATTTGCATAAAGTTCTCGTTACCAATCCATTTATTTTAAAAAAATTCACCCATAGACAAAGAGTATTTCGTGTATGGCATTTCAAAATATTGTAGTGTGTTTATTTAGTGTACGTAGCGATTTATTTATTAAAAATATGCAAAATTAAAGCATTTTAAAATAATATGGGTATTCCACGCTCCTCCTCCATATCAACTGTAACTGGGAGAATTTTCATGGTTTTACATATACGCGTCTTTTGTAAAAAGAAGTACAAAGCTTTTCACTTGCGTATTAATATATAGATTTTTACGTATGTAAAGCCGCGGGTAAGACGCTAGTCTCAAATAATTATGGAATATATTATGTTTTAGCTGGATAATTTATTTTAACTTATAGTATGATTGTGCTTGGAAATACTTTTAATTAAGAAAACCTTAAATTTCTTCTAATTTAATAAAAAAATGTAAATAACAAAAACACACACACACATACAAATATCACATCTCTTAATAATTGAATAACAACCTTATATAACAAAGGTAAACGTTTTTTGACGTAACAGTCCAGACAGAAAGTAAACATAATTATCGTGCATATTATTTTTCATGTTATGAAAATCCGTCTCGGGAAAACGGTAGAAAGGAAAAATAAGATTTTCCTCGCGTTCTCGCCCTCCTCCCATGGTTTATTGTTTTGCCATCGAGTCGAAGTGGAATCGAGTGCCATTGAAACTTCATTATCAGATATCCTTTGGAGGGACCGACATTAGAGACTATTTGACGGTTTTTGTTCCGTTTATCGATAATCGATAATGCTATTATCGATATTTTGTGAACATTGACGTCCGCAAATTTGTGCCAATGTCGCGGAGCCGTACTTAATTTTCCGCAAAGAAAAATATCTTATACGCTCCTGCCCCGCTCTTAAGCACCTCGGTAGCAAACATCTTAATCGGTTCAGCCGTTAAAGCGTATATAAAAACAATAGACAAAATCTTCCAAATTTGTTACAAAAAATGTTTGCTATCATCGATAACTGAAAAGGGCTTTTTTATATATCGACAAAAAGTCAACACATCACTTCGCTCTTGAAACTCGCTCAAAGTACTTTACTATCTTGGTATGGAATATTAAAATGTGAAGTAATATTAAATCCGATATACGAGTAGAGCTTAGCTGAGTATTATTGAATTTCGCTCAACGTTTAAATCACGTTCCCGCTAGAGATGGGCCATATATCGATAATGTGATATTGATGGTCGATACAACGGTGTAACTAGATTTAATATCTTAGAGCATGTACTTTCTATAGTTACAGCTGTACCTGCCTATGTGCCTATACAGTCGATGCAACAAAATAATTACATCCGTTTAAGGACAGTCGATAGTTTTTTTTTATATCAAACTTAGGGGGTAAACGAGCAAACGGGTAACCTGATGGACGCAACATCAGGGATGCATGTGCGTTGCCGGCCTTTTAAAAGGGAATACTAGGTTGCAGATGGAATAATTCAGAACAATTCCTCTGAGTTTACTGTGATTGGTACCAAACTTTTACAAGTAATGATCATATAAGGTTTCCCGGAATCCCGCATTCGGACACCGAATTAGGTCTCACACTCAGTTTTTTTCCGTACATAACGAATGTCGAATCTCGCATTTAATGGTGTCCGAATGCGGGAAACGAATTCCGAAACCCTAATATTGTAGAGCTCTGTGGCTCAGTTGGTAAGCGCGTTGGTAGCTCAAACTGGGGGTCGCGGGTTCGAATCCCGCCGACGGAGCAACAAGTTTTTCAATGTTTTTGGGTCTTGGATGTGTATGAAATATGTGTTTCATATAACAAAAATCATTAAATATGTGTATAATATAAACGTATTAAATATATTTCCGTTATCCTGGTACCTGTAACACAAGTCGCCACACGGGGCCTTTACGTGGTGTTACGTGTTCGTAGATAAAAAAATATATGGAAAACGTACAGTCGCGGCCGGCTCTAAGTGAAAAAAAATATTTCAAGATATAGTCTATGATGTGGCTGTAAAATCGTCGACAAATTAAAAGTGTCTACAATGTCGACACCACTTTAATTTTGTCGACCAACCATTGAGATCAAAGTAATTAGGAGAGTCAAAAAATAGTCTGAGAGGTGAGCGTATAATCGTCGACAAATTATGGCGGTGAATCGTGTCTGTACAATAAGCTTTAAAACGTGTACATTAATTACTAGCTGAGCCGCGCTGGGGCACCAACTAGCATTAATTAAAGGCAAACACTCACAACAATAGTCTCGAGCGCCGCTCAAAAAGTCAACATTCATTCTTTGAGCGATATTTACGGGTCAACGGACACTGGTTTATTAATTTTGGCAAAGCCGGAAAAGTATTTACGTCGCTCCCTTTTAAATATGAACGTTGTAGCGGCGACAAAATGTCTTCATTTTTCCGTTTGGCTCGTTTAAGTAAGTGTAAGGATGCCGTTCCGTGATTTCTCGAATCTTTTTTTGAGGTTCCCTACCGAAAGGGTAAAAACGGGACCCTATTATTACTAATACTTCGATGTCTGTCCATCTGTCCGTCTGTCTGTCTCCAGGCTGTAGCTCAAGATCGGTAACAGCTATAGAGTCAAGCTTTTACAGAATATGTATTTCTGCTGCCGCTATAAAACCAATTTATGCTAAAAAAAATAATTAAATATTAGCGAGGGTCCAAATCTATTCTTTTTTGCCCTTTTTTCTGTTCAGAACTTTTTTTATAAATTCAAATCTGTTACATTTTTTTATAAATTTGGCTGTTTTTTATTTTGTGCAATTGGAATGATTCACAAATCTTCAGACCATTCCATTTCCTATATACATCAATAGGAAAGTTTCCAAACTTTGACTAAGCAAACATCCGAGGAGTTGTGAAGCCCAGACTGACCCCGCTACATTATTAACTGAAATCAAACATGGCGGACCCAAAACAAATAAACTTGTAGATTTCCAATAAGGTTACATAATTGCGTGAATCTCAGTAGTAACGGCAGTTTAATTAAAGTTGGTTGATGCGCTGCCAACTCCCGCGGCGCTCGATCATAATTGCGACTGCCGACTGTGCACGTATCCCATTTACATATCCGCCGCCGCTTCTTGTACTATAACATAATGTTATAGAAGAAATCTACTACAATTGAAGACATAACTGGAGGAAGCAGATAACTGAAATTCTTAAAACTCCCTGATTTTTGCGTTATTAGACGCTTTTGGACCCGAAAAATTGTTTGAAATTAAAATAATGTGCGTTTCATGTAAAGTTAGATACACTAGGTAGATAATGAAATAGGTGAGTAACAAGATTTATCAAAATTGTATAAGACAAAATTAGTATAAGCTCGAATGTTGCAAAAAGTTAGTTATCTGCTTCTTCCACTTATGTCTTCAATTATTACTTTTTAGATAATTTGTATATAGTAACATTATGTAAATAGAAAATTTGGTAAAAATCGTTAAAGTCGTTTCTGCTGCGAAAAATAAGTAAGATTGATGATGACACGAGAATTTTATCAATAAGATTTTTTATAATTTAACTTAGGACCTGTTTCACCACTTACTGATAAAGTTTCTGTTAGGCTATCCACACCTTTTTTTATTTTAGTTAGGCTATCCAGCGGTGGCAGCTACTCATTGTACTCTGCTTAGTTAATTTCTCATATTTGAGTTTAAAATTTTCATTGCGGTTTCTGTTAAGTGGGCACTAAGTATGTTAAGCATTTAATTTTGTTAAATAATAATTCTCATCTTTGTTACCACACGTACGAAGTCGCGGGCAACAGAAAGTCGTTTTAAAATTAACTCACAGACACCGCGGACAAAGTTTAAAATTTTCATTTCACCCTTCTCCTATAATTATACAAACATTCTCAAACGAGTTTCAACGGCGTTATTAAGAGGGTGTAAGAGGATAAACACTTCCCTGTACTAAGTACAAAATGCTGACCCTACACTTTATTACCTATGCAAGTATGCATTACCTATAACATTTGAACTATATGAGGATTTTTGTGAAAAACCTTAAATTTTAACCTGAAATTTTTCGGGGATAAAAAGTATTTAATGTCCTTCCCGAGATTAAAAGTCCGTACCAAATTCGACGAAATCACTTCAGAGGTTTGGGTGTAAAGAAACCACACACTGATATTTTTATAGACTTAGTTAAAGGGACTGGAGAGTAACATAGGCTACTGCTATTCTTCAAAAAGATCATGATCTCATCGTAGGCTCACAAAAATATTCGTATTTTTCCGCGATTTACGAATTCCATTCGAGCGAAGCTGCTGTCTAAGAAGCTAGTTTCGTAATATTTCAAAATGTACTAAATTTACCCCGAGTCCCGAAACATTTTATTATTTAAAGTATATTGAATATCCAATTAAAATCAAAGAGTCTTTGAGTAAAGCGGCTTAGGATTTTAGCGGAATTTTTAATTTGAATAATAAACAGCCTCTTATTCGTCGCTCTGTAATCTCTTAATCTGTGCTCTATTAAAGCTTTCCTGAGCAGACCCTGTCTATTTTGACCCGCGTCAAACTTAGTAATTGGCCGGACTACAAAGGTTTCTCCATAACTGATTAATTTTGGTAAGCTATCTTAATATTAAGGGTTAAAGTTTGACGATTGAGATAGAAAATATATTTCTTAGACAAATACGAGTAAAGCAAAAAATGTAACATCGACTTTCTCTCTTCATACTTACGACCGTTATTCATGTGCCAAGTGAACGCGGAATCGCCACGAAAACAGTTTTTCTTAATAACTCGAAAAATATACAAAATTAAAAAAACAACCGCTTCTACAGGAACTCGATAGCAGAATTTTTATCACGTGTTAAAATAGTGAGTCCGTCGAATGCGTCATTTTGCGAAACGAAGAAATATGCGTGAAAATTAGAGGCATCTTTGCGATTTTTTTATCTTTGTAATATAATGCCGTGTCTATGTTTAAAAAAATTAAACGATTCGTAGCTAATTATCAAGTATAAAACGAAATTATGCAATACTCAATTTTACTTTTATCGCCCTCCTAAGGGCCTGTTTCAATGCTTACTGATAACTATCCACAACAGATTCTTACAACATCTTTCAAAAAAAGTTGTGGACAGACTGTAAGCGATAAAACAGGCCCTTAGGCCAACAGGCCCAAATTTCTGTATGTTACAAATAAGGTTTAAATTTTCGGAACAGATTTTCTAATAATAAGAGGACGGGCTAATTCAGCATAATCGGCGTTTGATTTTACAGATCATTAATTTTTTAGGCCAGCTACAGTAGCATTTTGGACGCCGGATGTAAATTCTGCTTTTTAATTCAGAATTCTGCTTGAAAATAATATCGGTATTTATTCCAAACTCCTTCTCTTTTTATTTCCTAAAAAATTAACATTGCACGCTAAAAATGACTAGAATATTTTCATTGCAGGTTCAACAAACTAACGTGGCCTAATTTTTTTAAATCTTTTCCTACACCTGTTAGACCAAAAAAAAATAAACTTCAAACTCCATTAGCAGATTTAAAAAGCACATTAGAATTTTTATGCGATGAAAGTACAGCCTACGTCCATAAAACGTTAATTGGCTACGAGTTAATTGAAATAAGTTTACTGCTTACGTAACGACTGGCGCCATGATGGATTGTAACAATTTAAATAAAGAAGCATTTGAAGTAGCGAGGTCGGTGACCTCATTACCGGGGAACCCCCGGCGACCATGTGGAGCCTTTTAATTAATATCTCCTGAAACACTGTTAAATACTTTTTAATTATGAGTAAAACCTCCTTAAATTGTGCTCCATTAATTTGGAAAAACTTTATTTGACGTTTCAGGTATCTGTTAAGGTAAAAAGACTTATTGAAACTCAGACTCCATGTTTTTGCTCCTTGACTGAGCGCTGTTTTGATTTCTGAGGTTTTTTAAAACAATTTGATTTTCAAAGATTTTGCAAATATAGAAAATATAGTCTTAAATAAACCTTTGTTTGAATCAGCATTTGTTCAAAATATACTGAAGCCTAGAAATAAAGTGTTTTTTGAAAACATTTTCTTTTTAGTTAACCCTAAGTTACACTTTCTACTTACTAAATTAGTGGTCATGTTCAGCAATAATGGCGCTGAGTTTGTGGTTATACATCATACAAACCTAAAAGCACCTACGAATAAACTTCAGTAGTTTATATCGCTAAGTTCTTAAGCCTGAACAAACATAAAATATCTTTCTGCGTCACAACGCATGTTAGAGATACTTTAAAAAATAGGCTGGCTTTAATAATGTTTATTTTTCTGCATACAATAAACAAACGCATGTAGAGAAAATGGGGCGCGTCCGTACGCTTAAGGGAAAACTGTCAAGAACTACACGGGGCAAGCAATTACGTTGCCAACTTTTGAATAATGTATGTGTTTTTTTATTGCGTGACATATAAATGTAGCCGATAAGATTCAAAGAAATTTTAAGGAAATGCATAAATGATCTAAAGTATAGCCCGAGGACCAAAATTTCCGTTCGAAATTCAAAAATATTTTACCTAATAAAAACAATATCTCTTTAACAAAAACCATTTTAGTTATTAGTACGAAATAATAGTAGGTTTCAGTTGAAATATCTTTCTGTTACCTTAGTAAGTATAAGTTAAGATGAAATGCGACATACAATTTTATAATAGATATACAGAAGAAAAAAGCATTCTGCACATGAAGAAAAGCACAAAAGGGTATATTTTAAAAATAGAATCCGGTATTTATACGTCTGGCAACAATGGGCATCAAGTTCTCGGGACTCGCATAATAAATTTACTAACAAAGAGATGTACAAAGTTCTGAGTTGCCAGCATAGAAATTAATTTGAATGCGCTCTCTAGAAATTTCGAATTAGTGGCGCGCATTGTTCGCGTAGGCTGTTTGTATTGTACTTTTGCTTTACTTTATCACGTTGTCGTTTTATACGTTGGTATTTTTTTAAAACATAGCTGCCGCCTAAATATTTATTTGCCCCAAAGTAATAAGTAACAAAAATAACCGTTTAATAAATTATTCAGCATTAGGCATTGAGATCAATATACCATAGAGTGGACGCTGCAAAGAAATGGCTATACTCTTAGTCGTACTCTAGCTTTCCGCACACTAGCGCACCAAACATTCGACAGAATAAACGTCACGAAAAATGCCTTTTTGTGTGTTGGGACACTGCAAGAATAGTTCAGGAACGGAATATCTTTTTATCGGTAAATATTCTTATTTAGTTGTTTATAAATTTCTATTTAGTTTTTTATAAGTTTATAAACTTTGAACATTAAATTACTTCGCGCCTTTTCACATATTTTGTCATAGAGTAAGTACATTAAGAGTAAAATGTAGTGAAACAAAGTCCCTACTAACATAGATGAGTTTGAATTTTTGTAATATTTAGTTCCTTATAAATTTACTACTGTATAAAAACACGAGATTATTTTAATGTCATCTTGATAAACCTCAATAGTTTTTTGATGATGTATCATGGATATATTATATGTATTTATTATTTTACATGTTGAATAAATAAATAAAAAAAAATAACTTAAATAGCTTAATGCATTACTTATAAATCTTTAGCTACATACGAATAAAAATTTAAAACATTAAATTAATAATATTACATATTTTTATTCTTTCTTTACTTAGTAAAAATCTTTGTTTTATTTTATCCATTCATTATAATAGAGTCTACATACATTCGAGTGTAGGCACAAAACTGTGTCACTTATGCGGTCTAATTCATCAGAATGCGAAACTTCGTTCGCAAAAATTTATATATCACGCGGGAACCGTATATTTTAGCGGAATAAAAAGTAGTCTATATATTGCCTAGACTTAATAGCTATTAAACATTAAAAAAATATTTGAATCCGTCCAGTAGTTCCTGAGGTTAGCGCGTACAAAGCAGACAAACAAACAACTCTTTTTGTCGATATGTGTTCTATTACTGTTCCTTAGCACCCCCACATTGATTATTTTGTAAAAATATTAAATGTATAGACACTCCAATTTAATGTTTTATTATACGTATGTATAAATCTACAATTTTATTGCACTCTGACATTTGTACGAACTACTGGACTGGTTTTGATGAAATGCGTTTTTCTCAGTCAACGTGCTAATAATGTACACAAAGCATATGTGCGTTTAATCCATAAACAAAACTTTTAAGAAAAATTGTATTTTATAGGTTATGTTTTTTTTTTGTTTCAGAATGTCAAAGCTCTGGTTCCTTCTTGCGCTGGTGGTGATCACCAGCGCCGATGAGGCCACAGATCCTCAAGGCCTTGCAGAACCTGTCCCACGTAAGTTAAAATAGACTCTACGCCATAGAAAATAAACAGCAGATCTCACAATTATTTTATTTAGATTTACAATAATATTTGGATAAATACAAGATGTATTATTTTTTTATTTTATTGTATTATTCGTATATGGCTACATTGCGTGTGATATCTCCAAATTCCTATTGCAACCACGAGTAAAATAAGTCAAAGAATTAAAGAAAAACTGCGGATTTTTAGACTACTTCCAAAAAGAAAGGTTTCTCGATTGCATTTTGATTAGGCGATATTAAAATACATAAATCTATCGAAAAATTATAGGTAAAATGCAATGCGCATGCTGTGACGGGGGGTGTGGAGGTGCCACACGTCCCAACATAGTATGCTGACTCTAAATAGGCCGGTCGCAAACCAATAACTAACTAACGTTTTCCGTATTAGGTTTTCTAATGTATAATTCCGCATTCGGATTTATTATATTTTCTGTTGATTGAATGTTCTTAATCAACAGAAAATATACAAGCTACAGCGCCTACTTTCACCACGTACGGAACAAGTTCCGCATTCAATACATTTTGGTTTCCGAATGCGGAAAAGATTTTTGGGAATCTAATACGGAAAACGTACGTTTGCGGCCGGCCTAAGAATAGGAAGATTATGGCATTCGTAGCGGCATGGCACGTACGCCGTAGCGTCCTAGCACCGCCGTAGTCTGCTACGCGCTATATTAAGACTTCGCAACCGTGAAGCTATGCAACTTTTTTCACTAGTATACTCGTACTTCGTTAGTTCTTCTGTAGAAGATTGAAAAATTTGTATACAAATTAATATTTTTTATATAATTAATTATATAATAGTATGAAAGAATTCAATAAGCTATTTTTTAAATTTTTATTCTGTCTCTCTTTCTCTATGATTATCTACAATTTGAAATATAGATATATGTTACATATATCGCGTTAAAAATATGTATATAAATTATAATAATTTATATTCTCGCATACATATTAAAATCTTGCTTTTAATTACCCAGGGACGATTACTGAGAATGACTACGTAATACCGTATTAAAATGAAGCCGTCAAATCTAGGACGAACACAATTACACAGATAGAATAATGGTTGTTCATTAAAATAATTACAGTGTGGTGGCGAAGGGCACTTAGCCCTGCGCGCCTCGACCCTTGGCCTGAACAGGGCCCTTAGTAACGCGCGTTGAGAGGATAACGTGTGGGATTTGTTTACACCTGCGTTAAACGCTGTCTCTGTCACTGTAACGTAATTAATATTAGTCAGAGAGAGAAAGGATTGTTGCCATGCTTAGTTAGAATTGCAGTTTTATGACGGCGTACCTTTAGTACTTTTGAAAGAATGATGGAGCAAAGAATTAGAATCTAAATAAAAGCTTGTAAAAATCATTTAAATTTGCTTCGATTTAGAGCATATGATATAAAGATTTCACACCTGTCATGTTAAATAGGTATTAGACAATGAAAAATATGTTATCTAATCAAAGACAAAGCGTGAAACATAGAGTCAGACAAATACATCCATTGGATGTATTTGTCTGACCCTATGTTTCACGCTTAAACCACTAAACTAATTTCGCTTTTTTGGGCTTCGAGGAAGGAGTATTATAATGTAAAATACATAAACAGGCATTTTAAAACCAAGTACGTCTAAATACGAAGTACAATTAAAGTTTCCGTATTTAAATGAGTAACTTCCACAAGCCCAAAATACCCTCAAGCTATGTCGCAAATATACCCCACACACAAATCACAGTTAATTTACCGCTTTCAACCTTATTGCTATAGCAATAGGATTGACTATACACCTTATTGTGTAAATAAGCTTAAACAAATGAAGTATTAATTGAATATGTATTGACTATAGGCAAACATTTCAGTTTGTATCAAATATGATTTTTTCGTAACCCTTAAATTAACATTAAATTTGAAATAAAAAATAGATTAATATGTTTATATTCGAGACTAGCTTTTGCCCGCGACTACTACATCTACGTGAAACTTTTTAAATTATTCCGTTTGTACAACAATTTTTGATAATTTCTCGGCTCGTATTGGTCGTAGCGTGATGTTAAGGCTTCCTCGATAAATAGATTAACACAAAAATAATTTTTAATTTCAGCCAGTAGTTCCTGAAACTAGCGCGTTTTAACAAACAAACTCCTAAGCTTTACTTATTAATATAGATTTTTAAGAGCTTTTCTGGTTCAAGTGAATGAACTGTAACAAAATTGAGGGCAATATCTTTTTAAATAATCTTTTCCCTGAACTTCAATTATATTTGGTCGCTTCTCCCGCATTAATCTAAAATGTTTTCCGGCCACGGGACAGGTTTATCGAATACTAGGTGATAACCGCGGCTTCGTTTCGTTGAAGTTAGTGTAACGTTTCGAAAATGTTACTCTTAACGATCTACGAAATATCCTGTCCCTTATAATCGACTAATCATCTTCGGGTACGTATAGTTCAAATTTAATTTTATAATTAGTTCTTTGGGTGCCTAAGTGTCTTAGTATTCTGCGAAAGTACAGCGCTAAATGAGAATTTTCGTGATGCATATGGGAAAGCGTCCCAGTGTCGTGAATTTGCTCATACAAAAATTAAAAAAGAGATACTTTATCGGCACTACGCACACTCTAAAATACCATCATTTTATTTTGTTACACCCTTTTTGAACGAATACCATACAAAAAAGCTTTCTTGTACATACACCAAAAATACAAAATACAATAATGTACGAAAGTTGAACATTGCTAATAAGCAATAACCAATGAGCAATCTGTCTACCTCATCATAACAATTTACCCATAATCAATGGATACGGTTATTCAAATCGAGTGGGTATTTATTTAGCGCTCGGCTGGGTTTATCAAAAGCATTAATTGAAATTCAATATTCCTAGCTTAAACGAATAGTTCAGGAAGCTTTTAGCCGCTTATGCATTGTTTTAGTCTAGTGACCGAATCCAGCACTAGATTATGACTTTATTTTATATAAACAGGCACTGGATGCGCAAGAATACAACTTAATTACATGATAGTAAATCTAGTGATCAAATCCAAGTTCTGGAATTGGTCACAAGATTTCAGAAATGTTAACCGGGGTTTGTTATCAATCCTTATCAAATGACAAGTATATTAAAATTAAACCGGTCGTGTATTTTGTTAAAAATTGTAGAAGTAAAGTAAATTCAATGAAAATAGTGCAAGAAAAAAAAATCTATGGAAAGAGTGCAAGAAAAAAAAGGTGTAATGATGTTTATAATTATTATTTTATTGGTACACTACAAAAACTCAAATTTGCATATTTTATCCGCGATGACACTTATTTAAATCGTAAGAATAAAGACATGTGGTATTTTGAAATTTAGCTGTTAGAATTTAAATATTAATATGTACATTATTGAAATCGGCGACGCAGGATTGTGACATGACAGTGACACGTTATTAATACAATGTGTGCCGTGTGAGTCGTGACACTCTGCGACTGACGTAAAGGCAATTATGGTCTCAATTAATCATCATTAATTTTATGTAAGTATACTAAAAATAATTCGGGTTTTTCTTTCTGATGATTTAAATCCAGAACGCACGAACAGATTTACATGGTTTTGCATACGTCTGTAAGGTTTCGGGCTCTGTGAGGTTCGTAACAAAAAAATTAGGAAAATTTTCAAGAGAAAAGTTACCACGCGGACGGAGTCGTGGGCAACAGCTAGTGTAAGTATAAACATTTTAAAAATATAATACTCAGATAAAACATTATAATAAAAGCAGCTTCGTAATGTAGCATTATAAATTATTAACGCCAGACACAGGCAGACAAACTCTAAAATGTTAGAATTTTTTCTCCTGAACAAAATCATTCCATGTTTTCAACTTAAGTAGAGGTCTTATTATCTAAAGTATAATTTATAGAGTCAGGGGGAGATTACCGGTCGTTTATTATGTCCATAACAATTCATAGATCGTAATATGTTTTATGTTAATCGCGGTACGTTCCTACCTTCGTTCTAATCCGCTTATCGGCTTACTAGACTTGTTTTATTCTTTGTTTTCTCTATAAAAAACAACGCTTTCCGTAAAGCTTCTACGTTATTCGGAATACGATGAAAACACCTTTCAAACTGCTGCTTTGAAATCGGATATAAGAGTGTAATGTAAGAAACATTCATCTTAAATTCACTTGATACGTTTTCATTTATTTTCTAAAGCTATACAAATAATTGAAACTTAATCCTAATGTACTGTATAACAGTGCCGTACGCGGCGCACTTTGATGATTACTTAACTTTTACTATGTAAGAAAATTTAGAGAGCATAAAATTCATATGCTTAATAAAAATCAAAAGTTAATATGTCATAGCAATCTGAGGGGATCCAATCAGCACTCGTCCGTATAAACCTTTTATATCAATATGTTATGTACTTAATTCAATTACATAGTGTGGCTTCATGGCTAGAAATAGAATGAAAAACATAATAGGAATAAAGTTGGTTTTATAATGAAATTTATTGTATATAAATCAAATTAAGTCTTTAATCCATAAAAAATGTTACAATAAAAAAAGGAGAACATATAAAAAGTATAAAATATCATATTCACCTACATACGGGAGCAATAAAGGCAAAAGGCTGTTGTTTTATTTCTAAACATAAAGGGAAGTCGAGTAGAAAAGTGATAAAAATATAATTCCCGATAAAAATAGCACTTTCCTTTGTTCCCGAATAAAATGGTTCGTTTATTATTAACGTTTTGGATGTCGTATAGTTCCCTTAACTACTCGCATGTTTTGTTTTGATAGCACTTTGGTCTAGTGGGTAAGACCTTCGGTTCGCACTCGAGACGGTGCAGGTTTGAACCCCGGTAGAGGCGTGTACCAATAAGGGATTTTCTGATCTCAAGTACATAATACGGATGTTCATTGCCGTGGAAGAGCCATGCTCGACCGGTGTGATACCACGGCCTCGCAGAAAATTGGCCTGAAACGGCGTTGTGCTGTGTTTCGTTCAGTGAGTAACTTTATCGGTGGCCCAACTTCCCTTATCCCTTTATCTATATTGCCATTCCCTCATAAAGGTCAGCAACGCACTTGTAACCTCTCGGATGTCACTAGTGTCCATGGGCGACGGCAGTAGCTTTCCATCAGGTACCACCCGTCTGCTCACTTGCCCCCTAAATATTCTACCTACCTATATTTAAACACTTGGGTAAATTAAGATGATTTGGATATTTTATTGTGTATTCCTCAACTGAAAGGTTTTCAAGGATTTAAGATATTCTTGAATTTAAAATTTCAGCCAGAATAAATAATATTGGGAGTTTGCCAGACTGTATTTTTGTTAAGATGGGAACCGAGATAGATTAAACGAAGATTAATCTTACGGATAACTATTATTTTGTCGATGAATATTGTGAACTGAGAAATGACAAGTATGCTACACTATTATAAATTTTTTTTTTGGAACCCTTACGATTTTCACTTCAAAATTCGCCATTTTGATTTTTGGATTATTTTAATATATCCAGTGTCACTTGCGCTATCAAGACAAATGTAACGATACCTCATACGTTTAAATCCGTCAAGCCTTTAGTACAACTATACATACATACTCTCAAAGAAACATAGCCCTCCTTCTGGCGCGGTCGGGTACTAAAACATCTTTAACATTTTTTACAAAGTATCCTGTGCATTAGCTGTAGCATATATATATTGTAATTTTAACAGTCGGAGTGCTTTTCGAACCGCCATTACCGAGGTATCAGATGGCGGTAAGCTGTTTATCGTCACAATTAGACAATCTCCCCTTCTGGCCCTATACTCCCCCCCAAAACTCCCCTGATGAGTGCCAAAACAAAGCAAATTGCTCCCATCGTGCGATAAGACGGTAGTATGTACTGCCATACAACTGGCAACATTCAATCGTGTTACTAAGGTGTTAAGGTTCAAAATAATAATACGTCTGACCCTTCTTGCCTGGACGTATGCAAATATTTATGTGTATTACGTTTATGTTATTACATATCTATATTTCTTATTAAAAAATAACAATAACACATGTTATGTGTTGTATTTAAACGCGTGTTGCTGTTAAATATGTTTCATGGGTAATCACAGACTAGATTATATGTACTAATTTATCGTTGTTATGACAACGATAAAAAGTGTCAGAAAATTAATTATTTAATTCCATAAATGACTGTTTTGCATGTAAAAATAGCAAATTTTAACTTAACTCTTATTTACGCATGTCCTGGCCCAGGGAAAAGTTTTTAAGTTAAATTTATTTTTTACGCTAGCTAATTCTTTTTTTGTTTAAAAATTTACGTATATGAAAAACGGAGGTACAAATATTGTCGATAAGATTAAAAAACCCTATATATAATTTTAAACTTAGTATAGTTCACAAATCACAATGCAAATAGATCGCAAAAACTGGCATGCAAATAGCCAGCATTTAAATAATAGTTACTGGACATTTTATGCACTGAATTATTCAGCAAAAAATAAGCGGCATATTTATGGCTCAGGCAGACAGGCTGAAAGTGACAGAGAAATAATGCCGTGCGAAATAACCGGAAACGCGTCTGCTAATGAAAACGGATGTGAGAACCGAGAAGCGGGTACATAATATACTTGTATAGTGTTACGGCTTTAAAGAGTTATAGTTATTCCGTCCAGTTTATTTGTTTGTTTGTTTTTCCTTCCTTCACGGCTCACGCCCTAACTAAGCAATCAATCGACTTGATTTTTGACATGGACGTAGTTAAAAAGGATGGAGAGTAGCTACTTTTGGCTTTGAAAAAACATTTCGTTTTTAAAAAAATCGAATCTTACCAATTTTCGAATTCCGCGCGAGCGATGCCGCAGACAAAAGCTAGTATAAATATAATTAAATGTTATTGTATTCAAGGTTCTTAATCTTTTTCTAATTAAAACAATATTGTAAATGTTAAAGTTTCAAAGCATATAACATGTTTTGCATAAAAAATAGATGTTGAGGTATTATGTACGTTAAAACCTAACCCAAGTGCTAAACGTAGCTTTATATTTGTATTAGCAATTTATGTGTAGAAGATGTGTTTTACCGCCTAAGTATTATCTTTTTGCTCAAGATTGACGGTACAGTTCATTAGCAGAATGTCAAATTTCTATACAAACCGCGTGTGTCAACAAAGTAACAACACAAGTCACAACCAACAACGCTTTTTGTATGGAAATGTCAATTTTTTGACAGAGGTTTAATGGACCATACCGCCAATCTTGAGCAAATGCATAAAAATAGCTAAAGCAAATGGTTGTTATTATAAAAAAGTTAAATATTCCCACACGCTCTACACGTCACTCGTTGGTAACAAGTTAGGTAGCGCAGATGTTCACTTTACGCTTAACGACACTTTTATGAAATAAAATTACTTTTTACTTAACAGCGATATGAGCACTGCCTTCTCCATCTCATTTATTTATTTATATGGCGCTTGGCTATAACCATGGCCAGTGTCAAGTAAAGGCGGGAAATCAATTTTCTTGTTCC
>JAOTAV010025476.1:0-21612 GCA_026546445.1 Cyclargus thomasi
CACTGCACATTCCACATTAAAACACAAGGTCGAATAATATGTATTACTGTATACGATGTTAAAAGTTCTAGCTAATAAGTTAAACTTATCTGGTGGATGATATTATTACTAAAAAACTTTAGTTACTAATAAACTTTAAAAATATTGGATTAATCCTGTTCTCTTATCTTATTATATGGTATTTTCATACATCTTTTATAAAATATCGTAAAAATAAAAAACCAAAAGATCATAAACTCATGATCAAGTATCAAAATCATGAAGTCCAATAATTGTAGAGCAATCTCTGAAAACAAAATGTTGCCTGTAAAAATAAATGCTAGGCTCAATTTATTAACTAGTCAGACTATAGCATGTGCTAATTTCTTAGGATATTTTTCTAACTTTATTTGACAGATGTTGTATGAAGAATTTGTCAAATAAAGTTGTTACTGTCAAATAAATAGGCTATCTGTTAGCGTCACAGGCACTTACTTCTTGGCTTCAAATAGTTCCAATTTTAAACTGTCAAATTATATCAT
Organism: Cyclargus thomasi; assembly: GCA_026546445.1. Lineage (NCBI taxonomy): Eukaryota > Metazoa > Arthropoda > Insecta > Lepidoptera > Lycaenidae > Cyclargus > Cyclargus thomasi. The sequence continues at coordinate 522 of JAOTAV010025476.1, forward strand.
AAGATACGTCCAACAGTTACATTGATCTCGTGTGTACTCAAACTCTTTCTTACCCGTTCTCCACCCCACCCCACGTTCCTAGGCGCGGTACAGAAGTTGCGGTCAAGCTTAAATTTTTAACAATTCGAAACTTATCAAAATTTTTAAATCATACCGAAAAAGTACCACATTTTTTATGCGATCAGTACTTTAAAGAAATGTCAGTCGAGCCGTGTGTCAAGTTGACCCGCATGAGTTATACATATACATACACAGTATAAATTAATAAAATTTTTCTCAAGGCTGTAGTAATTTTTCCTTCTATCACACATATTTCTTTGACAACCTCTGTGGCTTAGATAGTAAGCGCGTTGCTAGTTAAAGCCGGGGGTCGCAGGTTCGAATCCCGATGGAGCAAGTTTTTCAATGTTCCTGGGTCTTGGATGTGTATTAAATATGTGTATCATATAATAAAAATCTAAAATATATGTATAGTATAAAAGTATTGGATATATTTCCGTTGTCTGGTAACCCGTAACACAAGTCCCTCGGGTACTTAGCACGGGGCCGGACTGAAGTGGTTTGAAGCGTCCATAGATAATATTATATTATATTATTATATTTCTGGTAAAGCTGGGTTTTCCCATGCCCATTTTCTATCAGGATGTGTTTTTTAGTAATCTGATGAAATCATTTTTTTATGTCCTGTAGCACCGTATCCTATGGACACACAGATTTAGTCCCATAGTGACAAATTTTAGAGATGATCTATTCTAACCAAATATCATACTTTTTTCCTCAGGCCGGCAATTATGTCAAATGGCCCAAAAATGTATGAAATGTGAATGAACTCCTTTTTTGACAGAGGGTTAATGATCGAAAGCACTCTATTAATTTTCTGATTACAACACGTAGTTCACTTGCTAAAGCACCGTCCATATTGCAGTTCTATAATTCAATAGCATTAGCTGTCAAGCCCACATTTTCCTAGATAATATGTAGCGTGGATACGTTAATTACAGCTTTTATCTCCTATATTATTTTAGTATAATTAGTGTTTCAAGCGTAATACGAATCAGCCGGCAGTTTCTATCTAATTAACAACTATAATTGCTTCATTAAAACTTGCTAAGCGAACCTTAACCGGCGTCCCCACGGGAGCGCCGCTTAGAGATAACTTTTGTAATTCCAAAGCTGTATGGCTGATAAGAGCCGGTGACGTCAACAGTCCGGCAATTTTTACCGTGCGTACGCGATGCTAATTTAAGCACCATAACTTAATGAATGATGGAAATGATTTTAAGGCTCCTCTTTATTATTAGCGAATACAGACACGCGAACACGATTGTATATGTGTAGAGTATAGTCGCCTTTTTTTTTAATGATATTTAGGGAGCAAGCGAGTAGACGGGCTACCTGATGGAAAGAAACTACCGTCGCCCATGGACACTCGTAACATCCGAAGAGTCGCAAGTCCGTTGCCGGCCAGAGGGAATAGGGATAGGGGGATTAGGAAAATTTGGGCCCACGGTAAACTAACTCACTGAACGAAATACAGCACAATGCCGTTTCACGCCAGTTTTTTGTGAGGCCGGGTTAGCACTCCGGTCGAGCCGGCTCATTCGTGCCGAAGCATGGCTCTCCCACGTCAATGAGCATCCGTATTATGTACTGAGATCGGAAAATGTCTCATTGGTACACGCCTCCAACGGGGTTCGAACCTGCACCCTCTCGAGTGCGAGCCAAAGGTCTTAAACCCACTAGGCTACGGACGCCTCTGTCCAACGATATTTTATCTATATTCGTCTTAGATCCGCGAGCTGGCAAGGTATTACGGTCGATTATGCTGCCGTCCTAAAGCTAAAATGCCGTTATGTACAAAAAGTACTTTTTGAGTTATGAGCAAAAAACGCCGCAGTTTTTCTAAGGGCTTAGTACTTCATAACGGGAATATTAATTTTAATAACTTGATAACTATAAAAGCTATAAAAATTTTGGTAATACACGTCGATAGAGCTTTTTCTTCTGATTATGATGGCATCAAAATGTCAAAAACGACCAGCTTTTCGAATCGAACGAACGAACGACGAAAATCGACGATTTCTTAGAGACTACATTAAACTTACCTAAGTAGGATACAAAGTTACATGAAATTAGTCCGCCTTTTTAGCATTAAACACAGCCACATGCAAAAATCTTATAACTAGATGTTATAAGATTTTACGTAGTGCTTTTTACGGAGTATTCTATTCAATATTTGCAAATTTTGAAGCATTTAATGATAATGAAATCTTTTTCATTTTCAAATTAACAGATATTTTTTAAAGGAAATCTCAAAGTCCTCTCAAGAACGTTCTTAATTAGCTTAAAGAAAACACAACAAACAAAGCAAAAACAGAAAACATTAAGACATCGCGTTGAGAGTTGAGACTGCGTAAACATGGTACGTAAATAAACAATTTTTGCTCGAGTCAGGGGTGGTACTCCAAAACCTTACACGCAACAAACGAATTTAACAAATGTAAAAATGATGTTCTTGTAGGACGGCTATGTTCAGTCGAGGCTGAAAATTTGATTGTGCCGTCAGAGAGTAGAGCTCCTGTTTCATATCCAAACTTTATGTTTGCTGACGAAATACAAATTTCAACTACAATCGTAATAAAATTTCTATTAAGAAATATTTTATACATAATAGATTTTGCGCAAATGTGTGAATTGGTGAAAAAACGATTCTTTCAAAAACTATATGTTTTCAAACCAAAATTAGTCTTTGCTACTCTCCATATTTTAATTAAGTGTATGACAAAAATCATGTCACTAAGTTGCTTAATCTATACATATAATAAAACTGTAGAAAGGAAAATTCTGGACATTAAACATATTCAAAAATAATAAGCGGGGGGTCTTTCTACGTCGATATAGAACCCAAAAATGTAGTTAGTTTTTTGTCTGTCTGTCTGTATGTTTGTTCCAGTATCATGCGAAAATTACTGATCCGATTTGAATGCGGTTTTCACAGTTGTATTTGTTCTCTTTCAACTTAACATCTAGTGTGTAAAAATTTTTTCCCCCACCCCTCTATGGAGACAAAAGAGGGGGTAAGAGTTTGTATCAAACAAAAACGAGGAGGGTATATGTTCGGCTGTGGATTTTTTTATTTATGTTCAACCATGGCTCCGCCGTTTGTGAACCGATTTTCAAAATTTTTCTTTGTTGTATAGGGTATTGTTCCGAATATATCCCATATTTACCATGGTGGTGACTGATGATGAGAACCATGAGTAATCTAGGGAACTCCTCGAAATTTGTATGGAAACATATAGTGATTTTGGTTTTCTTAGAAGGGTCCCAAGTATATGTTACCAAAAATTAAGATTTGGTACCAAGATATACCATGGTTTCGAAGGTACTCAGAGAACTCGTGATTCCTTACAGATACGATTTTGGTATTTTCGGCATTGTTTCAAGAACTGAAAGCATATGCTACTACACCATAAATTATATTTATAATCATCATCATCACAAAAGTGGTAACGTGATGATGGGATCCTTAAGTAATCGAGGGAACACCTTGAAATTTGTATGGAAATATATAGTGATTTTGGTTTCAATAGAAGCGTCCTTGGTATATGTTACCAAAAAGTGTGATTTGGTACCAACATATACCATTGTTCCGAAGGTACTGAGAGAACTCGTGATTCCTTACAGATATGACTTTAGGGTTTTCGGCCTTGTTTTAAGAACTGAAAGCATATGCTATTACAATTTAAAATTTATTCATAATTTTTTTTAAGGAACCAAAATTTTAAGGACCCAAAGTATACGCTGCTAAGCAAATTTTATCAATCATCATCATCGCCATAGCTACTATGGGTTTAATTTAGACAAATCATGACATGCTAGCTGATACCGACTTTAAAATAATGAAGATTGTGTACGGAAATAGGCTGATGCCTTACCGAATTCTGAGACAGGCACTATTAAAGAATAAATTTTATTTAATACTTTTAAGTTTCTTTTTTATTACTTTTGTTTTTTCTTTTGGAAGTTGGTTTAAATTTTTGGTTAAAAATAATAATTATTAGAATATAGGTATACTTCATTTCATTTGTAAGTGTTCTAATCCTAAGAGGGGGAAGCCGCGGGTAAACGCTATTGAACAATATTATATTTATTGATAGTGATATAATGTAATCGAAATTTACAAAATATTTAATAAAATACTAGATTTTTCCCGCGACTACGTCCGAGTGGTAATTTTTAGAAATCGGTTTGTGCGTTCAGGAGGAAGATCGTCAGGAAGGAACACCCGACTTATTTTTATATAGTAGATAAGAAGTCCCTCCTGTGCTAGTATATTATACTATATATAATAAAATGAAACAAGCGGACCCGATAGATGCTGTCCTGCCCGCCTTGGTTTGTGAATCTAAGCAATTGTCACATCCCCTTAAATGCCGACAGAAAATTTCGCCAAAATCATCTTGTCCGCGGACGAAGTCGCGGGCAAAAGCTACTATACAATATTAAAGCATAGTTTAAAAATAATATCTTCTCCTCCATAGCAACTGTAACTAGGAGAAATTTCATGCTACTAAATAAATCTACTCGTCATTCGTTTTCCGCTAACGTATCAAAATAAAGATGGCTGTTGCCGCTTAAACAACACATACTAAAAACAAAATAAATTAAATATGTGTCGGGAGCTCTAATACAGCAAATATGTTTTTTGCCATTTTCTTACTTTTGATAATAGTTGTCGCAGCTGGTCATCCATTTCGTTCTTTTTCTGGACAGTTTTTTAAATGTTATAGCTGTTTAACTTTCAAAATCTCGTTTTTGCTAGTTTTGCTCTGCACTGGTACAGAACCCTTCGTGCGTGATTCCAATTGGCCGGTTTTTTTATCCTTCGCAGTATTTATATCTAACATGCTAACTTAGTTCAGGTTCAATTTACATTGGCTGATAATTTATAAACGAACTAACAAACGTGAACTCTGCTCTTGACATGCAATTAGTGAATTTAACGTTATAAAGGATATAAACCTTCATTGCCAATGGGCATATGTGCCATGCTCCCCGTTTGAGCAAGATCCTAGGAATTGATCAAACATTTTTTACCTTTGAAATATTTTGATCAAATAATTTACTAAACTATTTATAACTTACCAGATTACTTTATTATTTTAATACAAATACATTAATAATTAACTATTTTTAACTGTGTTGTGGCGCAAGTTGCTTTCTTACTTACCATTTAATTTTTTATCCGCTCGTTGTTTTCACTACAATTTGAAAATTCTCAGTAAGACAGCCTAAAAACTAACATTTAATATGGGGGAACTAATTTTATCTTTTTGCTAATTCGTTTATCTAAATCTTATTCCGAATTTTGAACAAGTACGGCCTTGTATCGTCGCTTGCTTATTTATTTTCTCCAGTGCCCTTTCATTACAGCAATAAGATTAACTTCTTACAGAAATAGACTAGATTGTTTTCTTTTAGAGAGATTTAATTAATCTAAGTTCTTTTGGTTGTGAAATGTTATACCTCTACGCTTTAATTTATATGTACCATAGCAGAAATAAAAACAGAGCCAGTTGACGAACCTACGTCATTTAGTCGGAGTATCTCAATTCCATGTAAGAGATGACACAACCTAGCCGATTTAAGAAAATTGCCTGGGTTTTACATAGCCAACTTATTCAGATTCGCAATCCGGCTCAGTTTTAACTTTTCTTATTATATTTAATGCATCAAGATAATTTTTTGCTACCTATCTGGCACGTCAAAAGGTTTTTTAAGCACCCCGCCCCCTTGGCAAGTGGCAATTATCGTTTAAGAAAATCGTGTGGCGTGTTTTTGTATGGGATTGACATTTTCGAACGACGACTAGATCACGTCACTTTTCGTTTGACAATTTCAATCCCATACACAAACACGCCAAGCGATTTTCGTAAACTTATTACTTAAAAATATAACTTACAAATTATGGTTTATTTTCGTGTAGCCGAACCTAAGTTTTCGTTTGATCTAAAATTATACACAGTTTTTTGGAGAAAAATGTGAATATTGTGTAGGTTGTAAGGCGCCAAGGGAAACACGTTTATTCCACTTAAGCTTCACAGGGTTTACGGCGTCTGTAAACATTTCTAAAGCCTCTGCCCTTATTTTTAATGTGGATATAATTTACGCGGGCCCGTACAAGTATAAGACGTTTAGTGTTGTAAATTTTCTCATACATTTTAAGTACCTGTTAAGACTTGCGACCCAGTAATTAACGTGGCCTATCAACCTCGTAATCTACTCGACTCTTGGGGACCATCCATAAAGTACGTTACACAAATTTCATGATTTTAGACCCCTCCCCCCATCCCCCCACACCAATGTGACGGTACAAATTTGCAACTTTGCATTTGAAAATTGAAAACACCTCAAATTAATTTCAAGATTAAATTTAGAACATTTCAAATGTGACGTTACAAAACTAAGGACCCCTCTCCTGTCACACCATGTTGAGACATGGTGTGACCCTTTGTCTACCCCCTCCTCCCCCCTTTAGGTATGACGTACTTTATGGATGGTCCCTTGACGAAATTTTATGTGAACACGTTGTGGGGTAAGTTGATTGTGGGGCGAAATGTTTCATATGAATTTAAATATCACATGACTGTTGGTTTATATTATGTAGTCTGAAATATTCATTGTTATCTAGAGCAAGCGCAGCATCGTGTTATTAGTATCCTAAATCATTCGTAGTGACCTTTGAGCCTTAATATACTACTCTATTTTATAAACAAGCAGCATAGTCCAAAAAAAGAAAACTATACCTACAAACTCTAATTTTCCTTTTCATATTCCTCTATTTCTACAAGGTAGAGACGGCTGTCACTAAATGACGCTGGGCATAATAAATCGTAAAAAAAAGGAAATTTCTCAGAACAAGCTTAATTTTTAGGTGCTTATAAAAATAAATGTATATTTTTTCTAAAATAATACAATTTGTACAGCGCCAGAGGCGACGGCGTAAGATGACAATTAATTGTATTTTAACCTTAACTTTTTTGAGAAACACCCTCGGGAGGTTAATTTAAAAATGTTCCTTTCCATATTTTTGCAAGGTCCAAAAAAAAGATATAACATATTATATCTTTTTCTGGACCTTGCAAAAATATGGTTGAAAATTACATATAAATGATTTTTAAATTCATTATTTTTCTATAATGAAAATTAAAAAAAAAATAGAATTTGAGTCCAACAATATTTATTTAAATGGTATTTAGTCAAGTTTAGTCAAGAACACAATATACTCGTATATGGTCGAATTTAATAAACCTCGATTTCGAAAGTCATTAAAAATAGGTAAAGTTCATTTGTAGTTAAAAAAAAGTTTTACAATTAATTTATCCACAATAAAACAAAAGCCTATGATAAACTTGCAAATAAAGATAAAATATATTGACAACTAGCTTTTGCCCGCGACTTCGTCTGCGGACAGAACGATTTTGGCGAAATTTTCTGTCGGCATTTCAGGGGATGTCACAATTGCTTAGATTTACAAACCAAGACGGGCAGGACAGCATCTATCGGGTCCGCTTGTTTTATTTTATTATATATAGTATAATATAATAGTACAGGATACATCTACAAGATATATCTACTATAAAAAAAAAAGTCGGGTGTTTCTTCCTGACGAACTTCCTCCTGAACGCATAAACCGATTCCCAAAAATTACCACTCGGACGGAGTCGCGGGCAAAAACTAGTATTTTATTCAATATTTTGTAGATTTTGGATATGTTGGACATGTTTGCTATCATGATATATATGAAATATATCATGATAGCAAACATGGTTTACGCTAAACGCTATTAGTAAGTTACAACTTACAGGTTATTCGGCAATAGAGCTGCTCAATGTTTACCATGGGGGAAATTGAAAGAGAGCCTACGAGCCGAATCTACGTCACTTGGTCGCAATTAGTAAGTTCCATGTAAGTCGTCTGTCGGCTAAGTTCCATATAAGTCGTCTGTCGGCTGAGTTAGACATAACGATTACTTTGATCCGCAATCTGGGTGTTTCAACTTCCCCAACTGTTTATACAACGATATACCTAGTATATAATATTGTCCGGTGCAGATACAAATATTTGCAAAGACTGCATTCAAGTCGGATCAGTAGTTTTCGTGTTAAGGAAAAAGTTTGATACAAACTCTTACCCCCTCTTTTGTCCCCTTAGAGGGGTGGGGGGAAAAATGTTTATACACCAGATGTTAAGTTAGAAAAAGACGAATACAACTGTGGAAACCGCATTCAAATCGGATCAGTAGTTTTCGCGTGATCCTGGAACAAACATACAGACAGACAGACAAAAAAACTAACTACATTTTTGGCTTCAATTATTATTATTTTTTGAATGTCTTTAATGTACAGAATTTTCATTTCTACACTTTTATTATATGTATAGATTCAATTAAAATAAAAAGGACGAAAACATTAAAAATATTTTTTAAAATAAAAATAACTCGCATGTCAGGCCTTAGTAATTTGCCCCTCCAGAGGGGTACGTGCAGTTTGACGGGTGAGTTTCACGCGCGAATGAGATAGGCCTAATGGGACTTTGCAATCTTTTCTAAACTGGTAGCTTCTTTGGAAAAATATATTTTCCGCGCATGAATAATAATGTCATAGTTTTGAGATTTCTGTTGAAAGTTTGATATAATCCGATACATCTCTATAAGGAAAGTACTCATTGGCGTCAAAGAACCGTCGAAGAAAAATATTGTTCTAAGAGATACAAAATAATCAGTTGCTATGTGACGTGTGTGAATTGTACAAATACATAGTAAATACAAAATTCGTATATTCTTGTAAACTAAAGATAGTTAACAAGAATATACGAATTTTGTATATACGCAATATTATGTTTTTCCATAATTCTCCATTCTCTTAACCAATGGTTTTGACTTCAGGCATAGACTCACTATGCCTTAAATTAAGTCGATGGGTTGCTTTGTCAGGGCGAGAAGGAAGGACGAATAAAAAACAAACACACTTTATTAGCACTTATTATAATTACCTGTATATCGGGGACGCTTCGCGCTTCGTCACTGAAATTCCGTCGCTCGCACCGACCTAAAATTTGAATATTCACTTTGTAATGAAATTGTCAACAAACTAGACGAAACATAGACAACGCCATCTATATGGTGATATGAGCATGATGTTTACACTGCGTGTAATATCAACTGATATTTTTTATTAATATTAAAATTTATTAATCCGGCTTTTGGAATTTCAAGTTTCAAAAATAAAAACATTGAAATTATGCGCAGTGTATTCCATAACACCAAATAATGTAATGTATATGTTACCGGCAATGTGTATAATCGGGTTTTTCTATGAAATACCTAGGCAATGTATATAATACCGAAAATGGTTAAGCAATGTATATTATAATTTCATTCAGGCATTCTATAAAATATCAAATCTGCAGCCGGCATTGTATGATATCATCACAATCGCGTTTTTTCCTGGAAAAAGAAACCACGCGATAAACATCCCTTAAGTGACATTTGGTAAGATTAAGCTGAGGATCAAGCTCCTAAAATACCTCAGGCAATTATTAGATGCCCCATATTTTTTTTAAACAAAATTAGACGGAAACTCGTTAAGTGAGTCACCTAATGGTATGCGACTGCCGTTGCCCATGAATACTTGTAATAGCCGTTGTAAGTTTTTTGTCGCTTTTTTAATCAAGGATTGGGAACAGGGATAGGGAACTGGACGAAACACAGCGCAACGCTGTTTTACGCCAGTTTTCTGTGAAGCCGCTGGTATGTTTCAGTTTGAGCCAGCCTATTCGTGCTGAATCACTACTGCCTATCCCGCAGCCCATTTCAAGAACTCCCTAGATTTCGTACACGTAAATCCAATATCACCGTCTGAACGAACACACTAAATTTCAGCAACAAATGTGTGTTATTTTATGTTTGTGTTCGTGTATCACACTTTTTTTTTATACTAAATGCTCAAAGTCGAATGAGTAGTTTTTGAAAAAAAAAAACAAAGTTATTTACATGACATGACTATAGAGACGGTTTAACTTGTTTAATTTTTGTTCAACAGAAGCTAAAAGTAACAACAATGCTTAAGATCAGTTTATTATGCACATTACAAGGAGAACAGCAGGCATTTTATACAATGCCAAGGCATTCTACATATTACCTGGGCAAAGTATGTAATGGATGATGATATTTATAACATTTCATACACTGCCTGAACACACCCGGCATTCTCTACATTGCCTAGACATTCAAAAATCAAAATCTTTTTTCAAAATAAGTACTTTAAATACACTTTCTGAACGTCGAGGCTACGGTATAGAATTTCTGAGTCTATAACTCATCATTGCCGGTAACATACGATTTACAAATTAAGACACAAAAAAAATATATCTTTATAAAACCAAAATTTATAATAAATATTTAAAAATATGCAGTAGTAATAACAAATGTTAAGAGAAGCAAACCAAAAAACATGGGAGTATGTAGTGCTAGAGTACACTCTCCTTTACTTTATATTATACGCGAACAATTTTTACGGATTGAAGCATTTACACAAAATCAAAACTATTAACCAATTTTGGAATTGTTTAACCCAAAAGTAGATGAGAAATTATATAAAAGAACTGGTGCAAAGCACTTGTCACTTCTCGCTATATTTCCATCGTTCGCCAATAGAGGGCGTTATATCGATTCAATAGAGACTTAAAACTGTCACAGCGAGCAGCAACGAAATCTTTTCTAAAACATTTTGTTTTATGGTTATCAGATTACATGAAAACGATGGTTGAAAATGGTCGAATGAGTAGAGGTGGTGATTTAGTATAAACTTACAGCACGTAAAGAGCCCCTTGAGTCATTCTATACACAAAAAGTTATATTTTATGAATCTATTAAAATAATATTACTTCTAAGAAGAGTTTGGTTGATAAGAAAGTTCTATTATTTTAAGAGGGCGCTTCTAGCGCTTACTTTAATTGTGGAATAATTACAGTGTTTATTAACAATAATTAAGAGTCTTAAGCATTTCAAAGGTATCATTTATTGACATTAAATACAATTACTGGGCTTAATAACCAACATATCCAACAATTTTATAAAAAATGTCCATATTTTTTTTACTACTTTTAAGGAAAATACTGACAAAACATATTCACTAAGATCATATTGCCATTTTGCACGTAATATTACAATCATAATGAAGTAAATATCGATAAAAAATATATAACTCTCTCTCTCTCTGTGACTTACCAGTGAAACTCTCCTTGTCGTTGTCATGGTGAGCAAAGTTCTGCAGCGAGGAGAGAGCCCGCTTGAATTGGAAACGCTTGTCGCTCGATGGCCCGGGAGATTTAGCCTCCATGCCATTCATTGATCTACAAATGCAAAAGTACTTATTATAAATGTAAATTCAACACTGGGTGTCAGTCTGCCACCTCCTTAGGGAACAGACTTAGGTGTTGAATTAAACGGCTGAACCTATTTTTTGAATTAATAAAAAATAGGTTCATCTAGTGCTTTTCGTTTATATCCTTTTTTTGTTTCTCTCTTTTATTTGGTTTTTGTATCAAGGATCTCAATCCAACTTCATTGAATTGTGAACTCATTGAGATAAAAGTTATAAAGATATTTGTAAGAAATTCTTCATGGGTGAAAAGTTTTTTTTTTGTTTAAAAATACGCACAGACGTTCAACGCACCAGAGTTGCAGTTTGCGTTGATTTTGATATTTTTCATGGTACCGTTATAGCATGTGTACATAATATATTGACACAGGCGTCATCTATCAACTGTTAGTGATGTGATTGTTTGTTATTACCGATGTTTATGACAATCGCGCCATCTAGTTAAATGAATAAGAATTTTACTTGGAAGTGAGCTCGTTGGCCATGGCGCACGCTGTATCAAGGGTCTTCAGATCGTGAGAAGACATCGGCTTCATTGTGCAAGTGTCATCGCTGCAACTGAATAATACAAAAAGTTAGTTTTCTCACAGATAAATCTTGTAAAAAAGTACTCAAGAGCTTAAGGAAATACAGCTAAAAGACAAGCCGCAATGACAAATTACCTTAGGCTGCACATTATGTATAATTCCTTTCTCGCACACGTACATACGTACATTATGTTGTAAGGAAATGTAATTTAAAGTAAACAACACATACAGTACCTTGCTTTAGCCACAGCTTCCTCGAGCTTCTGTAAATAAACAAAATGATTAATTTAAGGTACTTCATAAACAAAAAAAAAACATTATTGTTAAAGATTCATACTGTCAAAAATATACATATAGTAAAATACTTACTTTTTCTTCTTTCTCAAGTTTCTTTTCGTCGCGTTTTTCTTCTTTTTTATCCTCTTTCTTGGTATCTTTTTTGTCATCTTTTTTAGTCTCTTTCTTATCATCTTTTTTATCTTCCTTCTTCTCTTCCTTGAGTTCTTCTTGCTTCTTTACCACTTCTTTGTTTTCAGCTTCCGGGCTGTTCATGATGTTGTCGATTTGCTGGAGCAAAGCGTGTCCGAAATCGCCAGATAAAGCCTGTAAATATTATAAGCCATTCATAATGTTTTAACGCAACGAACTTAATTAACGCAATATAATAGTAGTAGACCTCAGAATAGCGCCATCTGTACCGGCATTTGCGACTACATTTAACCGTTATTTTAAAAATTAATTGTATTTTTTTTTTAATTTATTATACTCTTTAGCTCAAAGTTGTAAAATGGCGTATTTAGCCTTAAGATGTATTTGGTAGTGCAACAGTCCTTAGAAACATGTCCCTTAAGTAGCTTTGGATCCACACACCAGAATTTAAAATAATGTAGTAGCTACTTACGCTTGGTCCAGGACTGTCAGGGTTACTCTCGGGACGAGCCATTTCAGCTGCAATGCTCTCCTGGTAAAAACACATAACATATTACTTTTGTTGCTTTTTTTTAAATACCAATAATATTAAATTGTATATTTTCGCTGTTCAACACAAGATGACGTTGCAATATAGTTTTGATACTATTACATTCGATATGATTTATCTTAATTCATCTCTGACTTATTTTTTTAACATAAAATTATGAGGATTTCATAGTCTTTTATACATGATTTGCGCCATTGCTTTTCCGTGAGAGTACATACGACTTATTATAAATAATATATCGGCACCCAAGAAAAGGAACACAAAGTTATAATTTTAAAAAGATTTCAGATTTAAAATTGAGGTATACTTATTTCCGAGAATTATTAATGACATCAAAAAAAAGTCAAACATACTTTGAGATCAAAAAAACAAACGCAAGAAAGACGCGGGGTACAAGAAATACTTACTGTTTTCTTTCAAAACCTCACTTTTGGATGTTCTTAGCTTACAAGAGCCATCTATGTGATAAACCGCGTACAGAAATAGCAGGACTTTAATGAAACAGCGAGAGCGCGCTCCAACTGTATGGAAGTATTGGGTTTTGTGGCAGAGAGAGGTTCTGATGCGCAATATCTAGCGCATGCGCGAGACGCTCTATCGATCAAGTCTTAAGGTCAATGTTAAGCCTTAGCAACAACATCCAAAATAATCAAAAAATTACGAACTCTCGAAATAAAATACTTTTCAGATTCAAAATGAAACGAGTCCTGTTTATCTTATAATAATATTTAGAAGTAGTCCTAGAGAGCAACCTGTACAATTTGTACCTTCTATGTTGATATTTTCTTATACCAAACTTTGAGAAGTCTATGGGCTTTATGCCTTTATCCTTTTTTATAGATTATCATAATTTATTCGATTTCATTTTGTTCGCACCAAGGTAAACATTTTACCTCAATTTACGTTAAGTCCGTCAAGCTTTGGGCATTTTTTTCCCTATTTGTATCTATTCATATTATGCTGATTTTAAATAAAACGTTGTAAATATGTCCAAAAAATGTAACGCCATCTTTTGGAAATTCTAGTAATTACAATGACAACATTTCCCGAAAATGCAGAGAACAAAGGAAGACCCTGGCCAAGTTCAATGTTGCGTCGTTCAAGTTCTGACATGCGCAGAGAGATTCCGAGCTCCATCGATCGCGTACCAAGGCCAGGGGTAAAATTAATCCCGGTTAAGGTCAAATCCTAGGAAAATTGATAACAAAGAGGGGGTAAAATCTCGTTACATTATTTTTTAATGTTATGAAGAAAAATATGCAGTGTAATGAAGTTTACTATAATTCTCGTAATTTAACGCCATCTTTTGGTATTTCCAAAAACCTAAAACGTGTAAATTTCACCAGTAGGCGAATTCCTAGAAAAGATGGAGTAACGCGGATCCTAATATTTGACTTTCTGTTTCCTTGTTCAAGATGCTAACCTTGTCATACAAAATTGATGAAAAGTTTACGAGTAAAATAATTAATATTATCAATAATTCGCAAAATACTGCGATCCCATTCAACATGACATTTTTCTGTAACTACGGCCATCTCGGGATAACAAATATAATATACTGATTATAACGAAGAATTTTTAGTAACTTTTTCGTCTAAAATAAAATGAGATTTGATCATTCAGCGACATCTTTCGCAAGCCCCCCGTATTATTATGGCAATTGGCAGCCTAATTATCGCAGCTAGGGGCTTGTGACGAAAAACTTTGTCGTGTTGGTGAAATTTCACACCCCTAGTAGCTGGCAACTCAGGACATGCGCACTAGAATCGCAGCTCCATCGATTAGTCCGACGCAAGGTCAGGATCACACCACCCCACCCCACCCAACATTAAAGGTCATAGGTGAAGTACACGTAAAGCGAATGATCTGAAGGCAACATTTTAGACTAAAGAATATTAAGTAATCATATTCTAGCAGTAAATTTCTATGGTCAGATACATAAAGACGATGTATTCGATATGTTATTGTTGTATTGATTCTCAAAATTAGCTACATCTTTTGAAATTTCATAGAACCATTAAGAAAACGTTATTGGTAGACTTTATGGGACAATCAGAGAAATGATGAAAAGACTAATAAAAACGCAAATGCAAATAGTATTAACATTTCATACATCTAATCGAAACCAAATAATATGTACACATGAAACTTAAAAATTTTCATTACAATCAAAAATATCAACAAATACATCTAAAGTTCTTTTAGTGCTTATAAAAAACGCCATCTTTCGAAAATTCTAGGAAATCGTTGTACCTTTGGATCAGTAGGTGACAAAGAAAATTTCTACCCTCTAAGATTCACACCCTACGTTCAGAACGACATGCGCAGTAGGTAGATCGTGCCGGGAGCTCTATCGATCGGGACTGAAGGTCACGGCTACCCCACCTATCGGTTAAGGTCAAACACGAGGCAACCGATAGAAGCAAGGATTTAAAAACATCAAGTATCATTACCAGCTGTCGCCATGACAAAAATGCAAACAGAAATATTGAAAGAAGATATAAATAAGGGAGAACTCTCTGTCACTGTATGTTTACAGACTGTTGTTAGCATTATTTTTTGTTTGTGCGAACGAAAGATCCGAAGTTGGAAAGCCACAATGCTGCAAATTATGAGCCAACGTTAAAAGGCTCAAATGACAGACCCATTAAATGAGCATATATGATCAAGAAATTTCATTTTAATTATACCTATTTAAGTAACAAAGACCTGGCTCAGAATTTTTGTTTTAAAGTACATATTGTAAAAAACTCAAACTTTTTGCTGCAAATGGGAATCGAACCAGCACCATCTTTTGAAAATTGCATGCACTAGTTTGACAACATCGCACCTAACAGGGCAACTCATTACACATCATAGCATTTATACGTGACATTACATATCAGTTTATATAAGGTGAGTCTATAAAGTAAAATTCCCTAAAACTTATTTCTCCTTTTAGGACAATTTATTTTTAATGAAAAGAAAAAAGGTTAAGCTAACGCCATCTTTTGAGAATCCCAAATATTAGTGCCACAACCTTTGAACCAGAGACAAAAGTTAGCCATCCCTAACCTTGCCTGCAGTGAAAGTTTAAATTTGGATAAATTTTAAGCTAAAAATTTATAACTCTACCGTTTAAATTTAAAACTCCTCAATTCAGTTTTATTTTGATAAAGTAAAACATGTTAAGGTGATGATACTGAATGTCTTAACATAATAATATAATTAAATGAATTTCATTCTGAGTGTATCTTATAATGAGTTACTTTAGATTTCTGAGATAAATAATATAGAATAGAATAGAAAAACCACTGAACAGATTTTATTGAAACTTGTAGTTGAATACTAAGTCGATAAATATGAACATTTATAGTTATGACTGTCTAATCATCATCCTAAGCTTTCAATTCGATAGCGCCCGCATATCCTCGCGCCCTAGGCTGCAGCCTAATTGAAAGAATTACAACTATAATAAATTGTAAATTGTCCAATATATCGGTCAAGTGCGAGTTGCTTCGCGTACTAAGGGTTTACCACATTAGAGCATACATAGGTAATACTTTTTTTAGTATGAGAGCTTAAATTAATGTATTAATGATTTGTAAAGTGTAAATACTACAAGTATTTTGTGAACATTTCATTGCCATAATTTACCTGTTGCCATAATTGACATTGAGAAAAAAATGAAAAAAAAATTGTATGAGAGACCCTCTTATTTTTTAAATCTATTTTGTTTTTAGTATTTTTCGTTATAGCGGCAAAAGAAAATATAAATGCATAACCTGGAAAAAATTCAAGTCTTTAGCCATTGCCGTTCTTGAGATACAGCCTGAAGACAAGCAGACGGACAGACATCGAAGTTTAGTAATAGGGTCCCGTTTTTACCCTTTGGGTACGGAACTCTAAAAACATAAAAAACCCGAATGCGTAAAATATTTTATAAACATTTTCACAATTGCGAAAAAAATGTCATTCGCGTTATCAAGACGAAGCCTTCAGCCTTCAGGCTGTAGCAGGGAACACATACATACATACTCGAAAGACATAACTCTCCTTCTGGAGCAGTTGGGTAAAACAAACTGCAATTTGTGATGTTGTCGACTTTGATGGTGATAGTTAATGACAACGACGATGGTGGACAATGATGAATTATTAAACAGTAATGATTACTCACAGTGTCCGTGTCGGATATCTCGTGATATTCGTGCTCGTCGGCCGGCTTAGCAGCAGCCGTGTCGTTCTTGGCCGAGCGGCCGAGAGTTGCGTACTTCACCTGTAACAAAATTATTGAGTAAACCTCGACGATATTATAAGGGTGATATGTTCTGGTGTTGTGGCGGTACACAAATTAAGCGTAATAATTCAGCATCGCGCTATCGAAGTTTTCGAAACACCGTGGTATATATACGACAGCTGAAATGTATCACGTGGGCTTCAGCCTGGCCGGGCATAACACTTCGCCCGGTCGGAAGATCTTCCTGTAGGGCGAACGATCCACGATCACTTCTACGCTGGTGACCCTCGACAGAACACGCCTCCTTCATCATCATCACTAATTCCACCCGTTATGCTACTGAGGAAATGCATAATATATCCAATATTCATAATAATCTTATAAATGGATAGTGTGTTCGTTCGTTTGTACATCTTTCCTTCGCGTCTCAACAAAGCAATAAATCTACTTATTTGGGCATAGACTAAGTTGAAAGGATGGTTTGTAACGTAGGCTACTTTTGGTATTAGAGAAACATCTAAAGAAGCTCATAGGAATATTTGATTTTTATGCTATTTTTAAATTTAACTTGAACGAAGTCGCGGGCAAAAGCTAGTAATATTAAATATCATTATTTCATAATAAAATAATTGAACTATGTATAGTCAAAGAAGTTGGTTCGTAGTCAGATGATGGACAAATGCTCCTGATAAATCGCGACTATTTTTCGACCAAACGATGCAGATCCGTCAGCCGGTTATGAACAAATTCAAATCCTTTATTATAATAAACAATATATACATATATACAATACACAATAATATACAATAGTATAAATAATGCAGCGTACATCACGTCGTCTAATCCCATGCTAAGTTGAACTTGTGTTACGGCAATCAGACAACGGATGCACAACTAACAATTTCTTCTATAGTACATACCTTGTTGAAGAGACTCTTGCTTGTGGTCGGCTCTGACACGCTCTTGAGTGCCTTGATCAGAACTTTAGTCTTCAGAGTATCGGCCTCTGTAAACGGTTTTTAAATCAGTCTTTCGTAAAAGCGTTAAGAAAAAGTGAATAAATTATTCTGACTGCTAACTGAGCCTTGGTTGTCTGATACTGATGCGACTACTCGGTACGAGCATCATTAGTTATCGTATCTATTATTTGTTAAAATCAGTTTTTTTTATTATCTAAGATAAGTTAAGCTACGACGATTATGAAGAGCCATGGTGGAGCCACGCTTCACCACGAACGGGCCGGTATAACCCCACAGGACACTGACCATAATTACCACGCGGATGTAGTCACGGACAATAGGGGGCTTAGCCAAGACCTCAACGTCTTCACTTCTTTGTAGAATAAAATGTATAAAAATTTTACTGAAGCGTTACAAAAGCTTATGTCATTTCCATACATAAGGTTTGGCGATTCTACAAAGAAGCGTAATGTTTAGGTCTTGGATAAGCCCTCAGGTTTTTCTAAGAGACTCACGTGTGATGTTATCCCCGGCGGTGTCACGTGACGGGCTGAGCAGCGGGTACGGCGTGGCCGAGCCGGCGACGTGGGACGGTGACTGTGGCAGCAGCGGCTCGGCGTCGTCCACGCGGTAAGATGTTGTGGGACGCGGCAGCGGCTGCGGAGAAATGATGTTAAGTGACTGATATGAGACCGGGAGGGGGAGGGGTTTGGACCATCAAAACTGTAGGGAGAAGTTATATAAGAATAGGTTAACTTTAAATCGGGGAATCCAAGTCATGTGGTAGAATGTCGTGGGCCGCGGCAGCGACTAAGGGGAGATGAGGATAGAGTTGCTGATGATGAGGGGTTTATACATTGACCTAGAAAATTTTAAAGAGCTTTTTGCGTCGCTCACGCTAGAACGTGGCAGGAAGCGGCAGTGACTAAGGCAAAGGTTGAGTCTGATGATGTGGGACTTAAGGGAGCCGTCATGTTGCCACTCGCACGTGGGTCTGGTTTCCATGTGGATAGCGAGCGGATGTTGTAAGTTAGTCGGGAAAAACAGTGGCAACGCACTTGCATCTCTTCTAATATAGCAAGGGTCCATGAACCATGACCTGTTGTCCACTAATTTCATAAAAAAACAATCCATACTCAATCTGTCCGATAAGTTGTGATGTAAAACAGTGCCAAATATTGTTTCGTAAATGCCGCTTGAGGTTTGCGTTGATGAGGGCTTTCAAGGTTGCCTGCAGCTCTGTCTTCTTATATACACGATCCATACGTCCACATATAAATCTAACCAAGACACGCTAGAGAACTTTAAGAAGTTATACTCACCGACAGCGGTGACTCCAGTATCGGTACATTGCCGAAGTAAGCGCCGTCGTGTCCGACATGTCCAGTGTGACGCACGTCATCCTGCGGGCCCGATATCATGCTGCGGTCTATACGCTTGGTCTGACGTTTGGCGTCCGATCGCATTAGAGACGCGCGGAGCAGACCGCGGTTCGGTGAAAGACGTGGGGACCGCTGTGTAGATATTGAGGTATCACCAATGTGTATTGGTGATACCGGGTGTACACTTTCGCCGAGATACAGCGAGCCCACGCGAGTGCGAGAGTGTAAATGGTGCATCTTCGCCTCGTCTCGCCTGTCAACCTCGGGCGAAAGTCTCGGCACGAGACTCTCGCCCGAGAGTTTTCGGTGAGAGTGTACAGCCGTCATTAGAGGAGAATTCACGGACGGAATCTTTATTTGCAAAATTCTGATACAATTTCAGCAGTGCGTGCGCATGCATGGTGTAGATTTGCAGATCGATAGCTTGGTGCTAAGGCAGCATTCTCTATTATAATTTATAATATTGATATTATTTTTTCTCAGTATATTTTTTAAAATATTTTGTGCCCACTTCTCGTTTTGTCAAAATTAGTTTAAAATTTTGACTGTCTACTTTTCCTATAAACCCAAGAAGGTTGCTTCGAGAATAATTTTATAACATCTTACATAATTTTTTAAAGATATTCACTGGAATTTGGGAATGGTTTTGATTCACGAATTAGCCTAGCAGGACAACCTCTGTCGGTTCCGCTATTAAGAACGTTTTACTTACGTTGTATCGGGAGCCGTACGGCCTAGTCTGTGCGGGGTCGAACAGGCCGCACGCACCGCCCTGGACTGAGCCGTACCATAACTTAGTTTTTGTGTAGCGTCTGAAAACACACAGGTTTTTGTATACAAAACAATCGGTTACCAACAAATTTTATATAAGGGTAGGGAAAACTGAAAAGAATTTAAAAAACAAGCGTTTTCATCGTTGTGGATGTTGTACACAGTATTTTCAACTACTGTAGTGGCTGGGATTTTAAAGGTCCGTGAAAAAAGCATGAAGTAACTATAGTGTCAATTCAAATTTAAATAAGATCGCATCAGACTAGACAGCAGCTGTTGTACAAAAAAGTAACGTCACTCTTCTAGATATTGAATGCCGCGTAGCGTCGCTCCCATGGAGCATACAATATTTACCAGAAGTGTAATAGGTGGCTGGACTGGTAAAATTAAGCTTTAGTTTTAGCCCTAAATGAGACCGACCCCGAGCTCAGAAGTGTTTTTATTACCGCAATAAAAAAAAACCTTACAATATAGCTACGACACCAGTGATCGAAATGTAATTTTAATGATATTATAATTAATTTGTGTAATATTATATACTGGGAATAATTAGTAATGCAGTAATAATTAAAATGTATTAAACTAATTTACTTTCGACGTTCGTAAGCGTTATACGACCTATGTGAATAAATGATTCCGATAAGAATAATAAGGGGGTTACTCTAGATGCTAGGTGCTGATTGCTGGGTGCTACTGATAATATGCTTGCTAATACTCCGACTCCGACTCACTAGGACTTCACTGCAATAGTTCCGACTCACTGGAACTCACTGGCACTGGCGACTCAAGCAACAATACTTCAAGATCGAC
>JAOTAV010025487.1:0-21611 GCA_026546445.1 Cyclargus thomasi
TAATGAAATATACAGGAGCGAGAATACCTAAAACTGAACATAATACCCTGTACCTAGTACATACACAGGAGGAGAAAATAGCTTTAAGCAACATTGGCTATGGATCGGGAACAGGCTCTCGCGTTCTTACAATTCACGAGGCTCAGGGATTAACGTCCTTCGGTGATCATCATACAGACCAAGTCCCGAAATATAATATATATATATATATGTACAATAACATAGAATAATATATTTAAAAAAAAATCATATATATGTAATTGGTAGGTATAAATATTTCGGTCTTTTATGTATATAATTATTATATACATAAAAGACCGAAGCGTGATGGACTGACATTAACAATAATGTTATATAAGTTAGATTGAGATTCTAGGTACAAAAAACCTAACATAAGGATTACAAACAAAGGGGCGAAAAGCCTATAGATGACCCTATTTTTTAATAAAAAAATAAAAACATAAAAAACTAGGGGAGCTGCAAACAAGTAAATCGCAACAAATAGCAATATTCATACCTCAACAAGAAACTACAGAAAGCGGAAATGATTATAGCCAAATAATTCAAATTTTAATTTTCTATTAATACATCCATACAAATATATTATATGAAAACTAGCGAAAAAGGCACCTTCATCAGGTCTCGCGAGATTTTTATTGTACTGACATTGGGTTTTTAGAATACCCAATGTTAAAAACAATGTATAAAACTGTGGCAGATTTTTGTAATAAAATTTTACTGTTCTGGATATGTACATAAATACTTAGTTTCTAAACAATTGCTCACCTCACCTGATGAATGGCGTTAGTAGTACCATACTATATTTTTTATATATTATCAACAATATAATTACTATTTTACGGCAATTGCAATCTGACAAATGATGCACACCGAAAATTCCTATTCTACTGTATTTTAACTATACACACAGCACTTACACATTCACAATCTATAGTTTGTCACATATAGTCTCTCTGTGCGTCGTCGACACTACACCCTCGGACTCGAAGTTTTCCACCTCGAAAGCGGGCAAATGTGGTGCCGATACTCTTACCACAAATGAACTGAAGTTAACTACGTTGTGGTGAAAGTGCGGACGCTCAACTTTCAAGGTGTAAGTCTTCTCGTGGATGTAGTTTTTTTTTACGGGCTTAGGCCCACCACACATTCCCACCACTGTATCTCCTGTGTCGCCAGGATCAGCAGCGGTATCCAACCATGAAAACCCTTTGATGTGATCGTGGATGTAGTTCATGACGTCCTCTGGACTTCCACGGACCAGTGCAGGCGCTATACGTGGAGTATCATCACGGGTATCTCGCTGCGCAGACGCAGCTCCTTCTGCGCTTCTTTTCCTTTTCCTTTTCCAGTCAAGGAAATCCGCGGGGCAGCGCGGGGCAAGTATGCGGGGCAGGCACGGGAAGGCTTGCATACTTCTGT
Organism: Cyclargus thomasi; assembly: GCA_026546445.1. Lineage (NCBI taxonomy): Eukaryota > Metazoa > Arthropoda > Insecta > Lepidoptera > Lycaenidae > Cyclargus > Cyclargus thomasi. The sequence continues at coordinate 1,441 of JAOTAV010025487.1, forward strand.
TTCAGTGGCCTCAATTTCGTCTCGGCGTCACGCGGTGGCGGCGGTTGCTGACCCACACGATTTTGTTGACGCGCAAAAAGGCGAGTCAACTTATGCTCCGTGACGCATATTTATTGAGTCGATCGGATGTTCGGGTGACCCACATTACGAACATCTTTTAATTGTAATAATTCACTACGCAACTCACTGATGGTAGATTCCAAGGCATCTAAACTACCTTGCATCTCGTTCAGCTCTACCCTCATGCCGTTGATATTCGTGTCGATCGGAGACGGTGACGGTGTTCATCCGCACCAGCGGCGGCTCTTTAGGACACTGACTACTCGAACAGGGTGATGATGTTCCGCAAGCTTCTATCACTTTCGTCTCCCCTTCGAAACGTCAACTCTGCGGTCTTACCGAAAGCTTCGTACAGCTTGGCCCAGCAAACCTCCTTGCTGGAGTAGTGATACTACTATCACATTCCTATGTGATAGGTCTCGCAATGCTCGGCAAATTTAAATGAATTCCTATTCATTTAAGGGAATGTACTAGAGCGTTTTAAATAATGTTTTAATTCTTCGTTTTAATCGCAGTTTTGATTAGATTAATTCCAATAATAAAAGTAGATGTTATCGGATAAAGTATGGTAACTAGTCATTTTAAAGATTTCGTTTTTTTTTAATAATTAAATAGTTTAAGAATGATTTGTAATATTTAAAAATAAAGTACATAGAAGAATAAAATATAATTCAATGTGTGGGTTGACACTAACCAAGGGTTTTTTTATATTTTAAGCGCCATCTGGTTAACTCGTCCATTCAAACGCTCCTAATTAAAATTTCCGACACTTCTATCAACTACTTGCCACTAGATGGAGCCACATAACCGTAGTTATATTTTGTGTTATAATTTCAACAATCTTATTCTTATGGTCATGGATTAACCAAACGCTAAATGTTATCTAAACGTTATTTTTACAATCTAGCTCGCCGAAGGAAATGAAATCATAGACAGATATAATTAAATAAAAACTAAAACTTTATTAACAAGATCCATATCGATTGCAATGCTGAAACATTTGAGAGTGGGCCAATTGTTGGTAGTTTCACTTCCTAGAAGGAGCTTATTGGGGGATGTGGGCGCCGCTAGGCACGAAACCGGCCCTGCCAGCGGTGTAGGTCACGGTGTAGGTGATACCGTCCGTACCGATGTAGGAGTACTGGCCGCGGACCTCAATACCCTCATCCTGGGTACCGACTCCCTGGACCTGACCCTCCTCCTGGGCGGCGATGCCGTTGGAGCCCTCGTAACTGTAAGAACGAAATTATTAAATATCGATTGCCAGATGTACGGGAGAAGTTCGCTATTATACATTACAGATGGTAAAATTGCCGCTGGCAAAGTTTTGTGGTTCTATAGTCAAGCCACTTCACACGTTCGACCAATGTAGCTAAAGATGCGACTACTTCCCAATGTAGAATATGACTTTCAGTATCTAAAATGTTTCCATGTGATATGCAAAACCCACTGGTTTCGCAGGTCCTTATCGAAACTTACCCGTAGTGGTATCCCTCAACACCAATGTTGTCGCTCTCGCTGCGGAGGATGACGGCGTTTTTGTCGGAGTCGAGGGGAGCGGCCAGGGCGGCGGCGACGAGGACGGCGAGGACGATGAACTGTAACAACACAAACATTATCATCCACGTAATAAAGAAGCAAACAAAACTGTTCAGTAAAAATACTTTCGTTACTAAAGATGGCGACGCTAGATGCCAAGGCTGCATCGCGGTCATGTCATTTGCGATGAGTTCTATATATATTTTAGACATGTAACTTTGCAATTCGAAACTAGTGAATGATCTATGATTTAGCACTGGAAACACTTTTTACAAACTACTCCTTCAATTTTTTTTTTAGGTTTGATGTCCAAAGCAATCCAAATGGCTGATGTGTCTTCAGAGTGTTCAATGAAATTTGAGTAGAAGTTGAAACTTACGGATTTCATTTTGGTAGGTTTGGTTGTTTCGTGTTGCAAAGCAATCGAATGAATGATTTTATGGCTTGAATATTCGACTTATATACCAAAAACGTGTCGCTAGCAAGGCCTAGCTAGAATTGCTAATTTATGATGATTTTGACGATCAATTTTATTTTAAATGCCCTCGCATATTCGGACTTATTTAGAGTAGAAATAATCAGCATTTCACTTTTTTCAAAGCTCTATCTGGTAAAATTGTAGGTGGAATAGTCGTCCTCGCAATCTTGCCGTAAGACAGAAGTGAAATGGCCATGTCATAGGGTCTATCTACTTCATCGTACTGTGGTCAATCCATGGGGGAGGGTTAAAGATTTCCCATAAAAAAGGTCCGTACTGAACGCACACTACCTTTCTCCCATTGTCATGTATTCGATGAGCATCAGATATTTCATGATTTCAAATAGTAGCAAGCAAGCAAAAGCAAAACCGGTTGACTGAAATAGTTTTGATTTATCTTTAAACAAAACAATTAAAGAAGTGGGAACTTAAGTGAGGGCAAACCATTTTTGCCGCGTTGTTTCGCCTTGCTACTCAGCTAGCCCGTCATATGGCGTCGTGAAATTCAGACTTTTGATCTACGAAGACATGTTGTGTTGTATTTTATCTTTCTCAAGTCATTGCATTATTGTCTCCCGAATGACTTATTCCTTTAATTATTTTTAATGACGGAAGCCTAATCATGTCCATGTTTTATTTGTTAGACTGTGTATAAATGTGCGTGCGTTCTTTAGATAGAGTATTGTAAAAGGTAACGCGCTGGAAAAGAAATTTACATATTTGTAAAGGCAAGCAATCTATCGTCATTATTTTGGCCAAAAAAAAGTTTGAAAAGTTACTTTTTTGGCGCCGGAACTCTCTTAGTTACTTTCTAAATAGGGGAATCATTTAAACTGTAAACCATTAGCACTTTTTTGATCCTATATAGCAAGAAGAACAATACATCGAGTAAGTCCTGAATAATATGTTTGGGTTAATAGTCCTTATGATTAGATTAAATCAGATCAACTTTAATTTATATGAGAGTCTTCTGTCAAAAATCCTGTGACTTCGTGTGTTAAAAAACTCTAATGCAAAAGCCGTTAAACGTTGAAAACGCTGTAATATATGATATCAAAGAGCCAAAAACTACCGGGGGAGCTGCAAATAAGTAAATCACAACAAATAGCAATTTTCATACCGAAACAAGAAACTACATGGCCAAATATTTCAAATTCTAATCATCCATACTAATCTATTATTTGAAAACTAGCAGAAAAGGGCAGCTTTATCAGGAAACGCGAGACTTTTAATGTTTTTGACATTGGGTTTTTAGAAAACCGGATGTATGTATTTTGTAAATGAAGCAGATTTTTTGTAGATGACATTTATTATTAGGTAACTATGCAAAAACCCAAACCTTAAGTGCTTATAGTTTTTCCGTAAAGTAACGTGTACCACAAACATGTACTGGGAGTGGGATACAAGGGTTTGCTTTGCTCACCAATAAGTCGGATTTTCCTTACTCACGCTATAGCTATAGAACAGTCGAACCGATTTCCACTGTTTTTCATTGGAAAGGTTCCAGGCTCGGTGAGGCTTATAGCAAAGAAAATTAATAAGAATGTTAAGAGAAAAGCAGAAAGACGGGGAAAATCATGCACTATAACGGCGCCAGTACGTGGTGTGTGAGTATAAGGGGTCACTGAGTGTGATAAGCGTTTAATTTTGTTAAAGAAAATAATGATTCTCATCTTTGTTACCACGCGGAAGTGCACATCTAGTCTTATATAGTCTCTCTCGGCGTCGTCACCCGCAACCTCCCCCTTCGGAAAATTTCCCTGGAACCACACTCTCGGGCCAGTTTCCCTTGCATATTTTTGGGCTTGCTAATTTTTCCTTTTCCGTGGTCTTCAATTTCCTTTCGGCGGTTGCTGACCCAAACTATTTTGCCGACGCGCACAAAGGCGAGACACTTTGTGCTCCGCGACGCATTACGTACACCTTTTAATTGTGATAATTCGATACTACGTAACTCACTGGTGGTAGATTCCGAAGAATCTAATCTACCTCGCTCTCGTCTAGCTCTACCCCCATGCCGTTGATCTTCTCATCGGTCGGAGATTGTGACGGTGTCCGTCCATGCCGTCGGCGGTTCTTCAGGACTCTGCATACTTGAACAGGGTGACGATGTGCTGCAAATTTCTATCACTCCCGTCTCCCCTTCGAAACGTCAACTTAGCGGTCTTACCCAGCGCTTCGTACAGTATCCCGGCAAACTTCTTCGCTGGGGTAATAGAGTTTGCAGCACCTCACGATGGTATCTTCGACCATGGAGGCGACGTAGCGTTGTACATACCGCTACAAGTAGTTATCGAGCGCCATGGTAAAAGCACAGTTGCTATGAGCCGGGTGACTAGCGAAATATTCATAATTATTTTAATCCATATTTGCTACGTGTGATGCTGAGTATTGCGTGATCCAGAACATATGAATTAATTCAAGGAATAACAATAGAGCGTTGTAAATAATGTTTTAATTCTTCGATCATAAGTCTTTACAATCGTAGTTTTAATTGGATTGATTCCAATAACAAAAGTGTATATGTTATCGGACAAAGTATGGTAACTAAAAGTTTTTTTTTAATTAAATAGTTTAAGAATGATTTGTTATCTAAACATATAATAAAACTGTAGAAATGAAAATTCTGTACATAAAGATATTAAAAAAATAATAAGCGGGGGGTCTTTCTATGTCGATGTAGAAGCCAAAAATTCAGTTAGTTTTTTTGTCTGTCTGTCTGTATGTGTAATGCGGTTTTCGCAGCATGTATTTGTCTTCTTCTAACTTAAAATCTGGTGTATAATTCCCCCCCTCCCCCAATCCCTCTAAGGAGACAAAAAGAGGGTAAGAGTTTGTATCAAACTTTTTCTTCAACACGAAAACTACTGATTCCATTTAAATACGGGTTTTAACTGTTGTATTCGTCTTTTTCTTACATAACATCTGGTATATACAATTTTTACCCCCCGCCCCTCTAAGGGGATAAAAGAGGGGGTAAGAGTTTGTATCAAACTTTTTCCTTAACACGAAAATTACTCATCCTATTTGAATATGGTCTTTGCCAATATTTGTATATGAACTGGATAATATAATATAACAAGTATATCGTTGTTTGTATAATCAGGGAAGCTGAAACAGAGCCAGATTGCGGATCAAAGTAATTTGGTCACGTTATGTCTAACCCAGCCGACAGATGACTTATATGGAACTGACATATTCCGACCAAATGACGTAGATTCGTCAACTGGCTCTCTTTCAATTTCCCCCACGGTATACATTGATAAGCTCTACTACCAAATAACTTGTAAGTTGTAACTTATTTTTAATAGTTTGGATGCTTGCATCAATCGCACTCAAAAACCAACTAAACGGATTTTTAATTCGATATACTAATACAAGATATCAGGTGGCTTTTATTAGAATATATTTCATGTCGATTAAATACTCCTATAAGATAATTCATTTGTAAGTGTTCTAATTGTACGAGGAGAAAGCTGCGGACAAACGCTATTGAACAATATTATATTTATTTATAGTGATATAATATATATTTGAAATTTATAAAATATTTCATAAAATACTAGCTTTTGCCCGCGACTCCGTCCGAGTGGTAATTTTTGGAAATCGGTTTATGCGTTTAGGAGGAAGTTTGTCAGGAAGGAACACCCGACTTATTTTTATATAGTAGATAAAATGCGACTCCTGTGAAATTAATGAATCTAAACAATTGTCACATCTCCTTGAATGCCTACAGAAAATTTCGCTAAAATCGTCCTGTCCATGGACGAAGTCGCGGGCAAAAGCTAGTCGTGAAACATGAGGTCGTTTTAAGTATCTCGGGTGCTGTAATTGTTAAATATGGCGTATTCTTTCTTAAAGTCCTTGATTGGTTGATTATCTGACGTTTAGATAGAGATTGGACAGTTGGTTTAATATTTTGTTATAGTTAAAGTAAGTTGGTGCAACTCACTCTACGTGCCATCTGGTTAACTCGTGCCTTCAAACGCTCCCAATTAAAATTTTCCGACACTCCTATCAACTGCTTGCCACTAGGTGAAGCTATATAACTATTTATATCTTGTGTCGTAATTTCAATAATTTATTAGTGATCATATATTAACCAAACGCTATTCTTACATTCTATCTCGCCGAAGAAATCATAGACAGATATAATTAAATAATAACTAAAACTTTATTAACAAGATCCATATCGATTGCAATGCTGAAACATTTGAGAGTGGGCCAATTGTTGGTAGTTTCACTTCCTAGAAGGAGCTTATTGGGGGATGTGGGCGCCGCTAGGCACGAAACCGGCCCTGCCAGCGGTGTAGGTCACGGTGTAGGTGATACCGTCCGTACCGATGTAGGAGTACTGGCCGCGGACCTCAATACCCTCATCCTGGGTACCGACTCCCTGGACCTGACCCTCCTCCTGGGCGGCGATGCCGTTGGAGCCCTCGTAACTGTAAGAACGAAATTATTAAATATCGATTGCCAGATGTACGGGAGAAGTTCGCTATTATACATTACAGATGGTAAAATTGCCGCTGGCAAAGTTTTGTGGTTCTATAGTCAAGCCACTTCACACGTTCGACCAATGTAGCTAAAGATGCGACTACTTCCCAATGTAGAATATGACTTTCAGTATCTAAAATGTTTCCATGTGATATGCAAAACCCACTGGTTTCGCAGGTCCTTATCGAAACTTACCCGTAGTGGTATCCCTCAACACCAATGTTGTCGCTCTCGCTGCGGAGGATGACGGCGTTTTTGTCGGAGTCGAGGGGAGCGGCCAGGGCGGCGGCGACGAGGACGGCGAGGACGATGAACTGTAACAACACAAACATTATCATCCACGTAATAAAGAAGCAAACAAAACTGTTCAGTAAAAATACTTTCGTTACTAAAGATGGCGACGTTAGATGCCAGGCTGCATCGCGGTCATGTCATTTGCGATGCGTTCTATATATATTTTTGACATGTAACTTTGCAATTCGAAACTAGTGAATGATCTATGATTTAGCACTGGAAACACTTTTTGCAAACTACTCCTTCAATTTTTTTTTTAGGTTTGATGTCCAAAGCAATCCAAATGGCTGATGTGTCTTCGGAGTGTTCAATGAAATTGGAGTAGAAGGTGAAACTTACGGATTTCATTTTGGTAGGTTTGGTTGTTTCGTGTTGCAAAGCAATCGAATGAATGATTATATGGCTAGAGGATTCGGCTTATATACCAAAAGTGCGTCGCTATCAAGGACGAGTTGTGACATTTGAACTTAGAGCTTCTGCCACGAGCCACAAAGCAAAGGCTCGTTTAAACGTCTGGCTTCATTACTTTATTACTTCGAATGATATAAGAAATAATTAAAAATATTTAACAGGCAGCTGTCTACTATATTTTATGTATTATAATCGACTGTAATGGTTATACAAAGCGTACATGACCTAAAAACCAGCAATGCCAGTTTTAAGTTTTAACATCAAGCCTCTCAAAAAAAAATTAATTAGAATATGATTTAACAATAAAAAACCCGTTATTTTTCAAAGACCGACGTATTTCACTATAAGAAACAATGAATATATATTAAGTAAGGTCTGTTTTTCTTTTTTTTTTTACGTCGTACGTTACGTACAGTGATTTGTAAGATTTTTTCTCGTCGTCAAATCTTTGTGTTTTGATTTAGTTACAAAAAATTTAAAACAGAATTTTAAGAATTTTTTTTTTGCAGAAAGTTCAGTTCAGTAACAGTTCATTTATATGCAGAATTTGTTTTATACTTAAGGAACATTGAAGGCATAGCACATGATAAACTAACTTTATGATATTTAGGGGGCAAGCGAGCAGACGGGTTACCTAATAGAAAGCAACTGCCATCCGAAGAGTCGCAAGTGCATTGCCGACCTTAGGGAATGGAAATCCATAGGGAATGGAAATGAGGATTAGGGATTAGGGAAGTTGCCAACGGTAAACTCACTCACTGAATGAAACACACAACAAGCACAGCGCCGTTCCACGCCAGCTTTCTGTGAGGCCGTTTTACTACGGTCGAGCCGGCCCATTCGTGCTCCCACGGCAACGATATTCCGTATTATGTACTTGAGATCGGGAAATGTCTCATTGGTACACGCCTTCACCCGCGTTCGAACCTGCACTCCCTCGAGTGTGAACCAAAGGTACCCACTAGGCCACGGACGCTTTAAAATACACACATTTACCAATTCACACCATTAGAGAAAATGCTCCTATTTCCTGATAATTACCTATTTTATCATCTCGTTAATGTGTGTAGTTATGCATAAAACCCATATTTTTTATTTCAAATCATTTTTTAAGTCTTTATAGCCTGGAGTTTTTTATAAATTGTTAATCCATTAATTGTAGAAAAATATTTCAAATCCTTGAATTACCTTTAAAGGTAGTACCCATATTCTACTATATTAATGTACCATTATTATTACTTATTTTCTTATTCAACCTGGGCTGTTTTATACTATTGAGTTCTCATCTTAAATACGCATAGCAAATGTTATTAACATATCTACGGGTAAAGTTCTCATGACAATATTGTATACTTTGAAAGCAGATAACAAACAAATCTGCACAAATACTGCATAAAATAGAATAAACAGGCTACTTAAGTGCAATTCTGACACACTTTTTGAAGAAAATATGTGACAGGTAGATTTCACGTAATTACGAAATTTTATAATACAGAGGGGATCTCTCGGATCACGACTTAATTAAATTTACAAATTATGATTATATCTTCTTAATAATCAAGGTTCCTTTTTATTTACGCGTATGTAAGTGGATTTTAACAACTCGCATTTCTATCTGGACTTGGTGGAAAATAAAGAATTATTTTTATTTTATTTTAATAAAATATTTGTTTATTTAGTCATTATCGATTTTGTAGTTATATAACTACTTTTATTTTATAACTACTAACTGATTTTAGTGTATCAAAAAAAAAAAAATAATAACACATTACACACACACTACAACAACAACTTCAAAGGAACAAAAACTCTACCGTTACTAAACATAACAATAAAATATGATTGTCATAAGTATTATAATTAAAGTATACCAAAATTTCAAAAATTGGGAGTTATAAAATGAAACGGTATATCTAAATTTTTTGCGAGAAACTGATATGACATAACAAACAATCACCTCTTAAGCACGTCAGCGTGTGGCTAAACGAAGTAAATAACGTATTTTTATGCTTTTGGGATCAATAGTATTTTATAGAAATAATGTTTCATAAATCCCACCTTAAAACCTTAAAATATTAGGAAGTGTCATTCATACAAAATTACTACATAAAGACAAAAAACTAATTTTACGTCAAGTTTTTTGTTAATCAATCCTGATATTGAGCAAAATAATTTGAGGACAAGCCACCAAAATTAGAAATTGCTTAATTATGTTTCATTTTCACAGAAAATATCTATACCGTATACGTTATATTTTACTTTTAAAAATAAAAACACATAATGACATCTTGAAAAAATTGGCTAGTTTTCACCCTTATCGCGCAAAAAAGTGGTAATGTCTGGTTTACACGTATTAAGTTGGTAAGTAGGTGGCTAAATTTTAACTTAACTTTTAATTAATAATTGCATGCAAACACAAATTAATAGCAAGTTACAAGTTAAATGACTTAAAATTAAGTTAAAATTTAGTTAACTACTAATCTACTTTATACATGTACGAGTAAACCAGACATTAGGTAAATTCACACAAGTGTTGAGCTGCCTTAACTTTTTAAGAGTTGTTTGCACCGGTGTGCTTTAACTTTAATAATTTTCAAATCTCTGGTTTTCACGGATTGGACCGATTTAGTACTGAATAAACCAAGAGGTGAGTTATCATTCTAAGCCCACTAAATCTCTCCAGTAATCATCAGAACACTGCCAACAATGACTGTTGTAAATTGATCTTCTTTGTGAGCAATTAGCTTTTTCCTGTCTATTGAGACTGATGGAGTCATTTCTCCCTCGTGAGCCTCGAGCCTCGTGTGCCTACAACACGGCCATACTGTCGACCGTCTGCTAGGGTACAAGTGCTTTAATGACAAACCTCTTACAGCTTAAACTAGCTTAGATTTAACTTAAGCTTTTTTATAAAATAAGAGGGCAAACGAGCAAACTGGCTACCTGATGGAAAGCAGCTACCGCTGCCCATACATCAGAAGAGTTGCAGGTGCGTTGCCGGCGGTTGCTCAAAATTTTAACGCCAAGTGTTTCAATGCCAGGGGGGATTATTAGAAGAGTGCTTTCAAAGAGAGTATTCGCGACCGTCCGTGTCTTTTTAGTCTGAAAGCGCAAACCTTGGTAGGGTTGAATTCGTCTAAATAAAGTATAACCCACTCACAGATTTTCTCCAATGAATTCTCTATTTCAGACACAAGTTTGTTTCGGCTCTCCATTACATTTGGCCGATAAATATACGGGGAGACAGTATTTAAGGCCTATACTATCATCCGCGTAGCAATGCAAGCCGTTAGCAACATGTCAATTATATGCAGTATGAATAGGGTAGGCGATAGCACACACCCCTAAGAGACACCAGCTGGACACCTAAGAAAATATCATCACGGGGATTAATCCCCGTTTGCATTCAATTTTGGCGTAAAATAATAAAATACATATTTAGTAGGCGTACAATGGCACCTTTATATAATTTTGTCCTTATAGGTATAATTTAAATAATTTAAGTTCATGGTGCATACCTGATTCGATTTTTATGGAACGATTAATATGGAACGGTCGCAATGAATTTTAGAGGTATAATTGGATGCCTAGTCCTGTTTATAAAGAAATTAACAGACAACCGAGTTTTTTTTAAGCGAGCAAATTGTAATATAATGAAGATAAGCGTTTTCGATAAACTTTTGGAGGCATTATTAGTCATCTTCGATTATCCATGATTTACAGTACCGCTATCATGGTCATCGTATGTATCATTGAAAAAAATGAAACAGCTAGTCGACGGACCTACGTCATTTGGTCAGAATATGTCAATTCCATGCAAGTCGTGATCTGTCGACTGGGTTTGACATCACACGAATAACTTACTAAGATTCGAAATCTGGCTTTATTTGAACTTTCCTAATAGAACTAATTTATGAATCTAATATTTATTTCCATACACATAAACCACAATATGTACCAAGCCCTGAGACAAAAGCTATCGTAATTATGCAACAAACACTCAACACGAATTCTTTTAATGCATTATAATGCTATATTTTGTTTATCTCTTTGTAAAAGTAATCGAATAAAATTCTGGTCAGTTGTTATAAGCCTGTGTATTTATAAATTCCAAATAGGAGCAAACTTATCAAAGTATCAGAATGTTTGCGATGTTTTAAGAATATATACAACTTAGCTCTGTTTTTATTTAGTTCATAATTATTGTCTACTGTGTAAAGCAGCTTTTAACTTTTATCAAGGTCAAAGTTTATTCCAAATTCAAAAATCTTGTCCTTATTTACATTTCGATCTTTACGGCGTTGGAATATATGAAATTATTGATTTTATAAAATTAATCTGTAACAATTTTTTCTTTCATATTCAAAACAAATGAAAGGATCTATTGGGATTTCTTGGTTCTATAGAATTGGCATTTTCACCATACATTCTTATCTTTTTCACTTTTGCTATTTTTAAACGACATCCAAAAAGTATACGGTTTAAAGTTCGTCTGTTTATCTTTCCAGTAATTTTCATTGAAAAAGACAAGAGGAATAAAAATTGGCGTTGAATTCCTTTAGCTTCGAGGATGAGTCGGTCAAAGTACCACACCTAGACGAGTTGTATAATGAGGTCCATTTGATATTCACAAAATTAAAATGTCATTCCAACCACAGACAGCCTTGTACGAGATGAGTCCATTTTTCTTTTATTTTTCGGAAATTTCATAGTAAATTGGCAGACCCGTCAGACAGTGTCCTGTACACATGACAATAATTCTTAACTTGACGCGAGAAAATTAATCATTGAGTATTTTCGTATTGACGATAATGAAAATTTAACTATTATAATATAAGTCACTAAAAATATAATAATTATCTACAGAAAATTGATAACAATAACTACTACTACGTTATTTTATGTATAATATAGTATGGGATTTTGATTTTGGATTCAGAAGTTTATCAACATGACCTTGTTTTACTAATTAATAAGCTAATATACTAGTTAGTTGTAATACAGTTCATAAGTTACGTTAACGAATTGTGAATTTGTATCTAAGTAAAGTTTTAAACTTCTTATGCCCGATTTTCAGTATCTTTATTAACTAAAGGTGAGATTGAATTGCCTACCTAAAGCTTAGGGCAAACTGTAGAAATCGATCTTTGTATAATCTATTTTTATATAAAACATGCAGCCTATGTCTTATTTGGGGAGTTAAAAAATCCAACATACAGTGACGAATTTACAATTTTATGACGGTAGGACTAACTCTTTATTTCAGCCGCCCCATGTGCCTACGACATTTGGTGAATTCATAGGAGGCTTGGTCGCTTCCATGGCCATGGCCTACAACAGCCTGTTTATAAGTCGAGGGCTATCAAAATATCACATTTTAAAAGAATCAAATCAAATCAAAAAATGAAACTAGAATTTTGGGTTATTTCTTTTACGAAATGCGTAAATACTTGTTCATAGACGTTGTAGGGATCAACAAACTCCGAATGATTTATTTATATAAAATATCTTTAAACTTTAGAGAGCCGGTTGAATTAGCGTCCTGATATATTTAGAGCGTAAGTAGGTATTTATTATTATTTGTAGGTACTTAATAAATACTTTTACCAATGGAAAATTATTTATACAAAGTATAGAAATTAACTATTTTTATATGCTGGTTGATACCAGTAACTTAGTCAATACATATATTTTTCTATTATTTATTTTTGAAAGTCTGTCTATCTATTTAAATATAAAAAAGCACTCATCACAAAATTTGCATGAATGTTTCGTTCTTTAGAACGAAGCTGTCTAAGAAGAGATTTTGTGAAATTTAACTTTGGAGGGGTTGAAAGTTTGTATGAGTTGCTACAAGTAAAAGGAGTTCAAAATTAATAAGTTATGGACTGTAATAAGCATTTTATTAAACCACGCGGGCGTAGTCGAGGGCAACACCTAGCATATCCCAGTCCCGGCAAAAGCATAGACTATAATTTTTTTTAATTAATTTATTTATTTACATAAAAAAATAACATTTTTATTCATCTATGATGGTATAAACGTATAGAATATAGATTGTTTTGCTGCCTAAAAACCATTACTAAATAATTAAAATGCTTAATTATTATTATTGTTTCGTATATTCAAATCATAAACTGGTTTTAGTGAATTCTTGCCGGTTCAAGTTTTGTTAATTTTGAGGTCAATTTTTGCTAACACGAGTCTCTCAGATATATAAATCATATCATACTATTAACTGCGTAATTCTATACCAGTTCCGTAGCAATGGAAGATATATGACATCATCGAAGCTAGATTTCCTTAAAAATAGGAAAGAAACTGGTTTATCAATTACATTTATTATACATCATCTTTTTTGACGAAAAAAAAAAACTCACCTCCTAAATGTCTGGCTGTATGAAGTGAATTCTCAGATTTTATCTTAAAATAATTCTTGTGTGCTTGTCACTCTCACAAAGGGCGGGACCGATTTTGATATTTTTTTTTTTGGTGTAAGTTTTAGGGGATTTGAGAATGGTTTAGACAAAGTAGACGGTTTTGGTGGTATTAAATAATATTATTACATAAAAAAAGTATATAGAATATATCAACGACCTCAGTGGCTCAGTTAGTAAGCGCGGGTTCGAATCCCGCGGAAGGAGCAAAAAGTTTTTCAATGTTCCTGGGTCTTGGATGTGTATTAAATATGTGTATCATATAATTAAAATCTTATATATGTATATAGTATAAATGTATTACTACGTTTGCGTTATCTGGTACCTGTAACACAAGTCCCTCGGATATTCAGCATGGGCCCAGACTGACGTGGTGTGAAGCGTCCATAAATATATTTATTATAAAAATATCATTAGAATTTATTTCGTTTCGATTAGTTTTTGGTTTATAATAACTATAAAGCCACGAGACGCGGCTTCTTGCGGCGTATTCAGCCCGTCTAACATGTTCCAATTGTCATCGAGAAACCGGTTTATCTCTCCATCTCTATTTACACTAACATGACATATTTTTCTCCAGTGTTTGCCGACTTAAAAAAAATAAAGATAAATACTGTGTTTTGTTTTTAATTTGTGCTCTTTTTGTCTACGAACCCTTTCATGTTAACGTATTTTAGTCGATTTTTGTCAAGATTTTGATATATATGAAGAGTCTATAGTTTTTTTTTAATGCTAGTCTACGAACGAGAAATTTGTCTCTCGACGTATGCATTGTTAGAGAGATTATATGGTACTTTAACTTCCGAATGAGAGTTGAACAAGAAGTACGCTACTGTATCTTTTAAAACTTTATTTGCGTAGAGACTTACTTTTATTATGAAATACCTACTCTAAACCATCAATATTATAATTATCTTGATGATCAGCCAGTAGCTGCTTAGAAGCCATGAAATTCTTAAATGTAGTAAGGGAACAAGAAGGACTGAGATTTAAATAATTACAAATATTCACTTGGTGCAATACTTGTATAAAAATAGAAACAATAATTATATCCGTTGAGTATATATCTACTTATGTAAGTCGTTGAACTTTTACAGTAACGTACTGTGAATAGCCATTTAAGATTACACCATAATTTTATAGTATAATCTGCTCCAAAATAAATCAATGTAAGGTCGTGTTACATGGTTTTTTATTATTGCATGTATTTTATTCTTTGAATAATCAACCAAACTGTTTATGTTTGAAAATTGATAAGTAACAATATGTTTATTTGCAAAGAAAAGATTTTTCGTTACATTTTATTGTTATATCAGGCAAATTTTTATCCAACAGGTATTTAACGGAATGTGGCGCCAAAAATTTAGTATTTAGCGCTACATTTGTTATGTATGTCAAGAAAGAATAATATAATAAAGTTATACATTCATACAATATATACGGAATGTGTATTTACACACACCTTTACCGCACATAGGCTAGTCATAGACACGTGAAAGCCTGGCATTTGCACTTGACGGTCCAGTCCAAATGTCATATGTTTCGTCAGGTCAACACCTGTGGGTCGCCAGCAACACCAATTACACAAACCAGCTAGTTTTGATCATTGTAACCTTTATGAATTTGCGCTAATGTATTATCAGAAAAATTAATTGATAGTTAGACTCGGATATTCCGGGTCCGCTGAAGAGTGACTTGGCATAACACGACTTAATACTTAGTTAATACTTACCCCTTAAAAATATATAAACAGTGTTTAACTAATCAAGATTGCAGTCTTTTTCTGGAATATTGAAAGTCGTGTGGCGGAAAGGTTATTATTAGTTACACATTTTTAGGTATTTAAAGATTTTTATGAATAAGGGGATTAAAAACTTTATACTTTGTAGACTTAATCTTAGTTACATGGGTCCACCTTCTATGAAGTAAAGGCATATATTGCTTTGTTACCGTAAATGCTTATAAAGTGCAAGAATTCTTTCTTAAACATTATCATATTCCAACTTGTTCTTTTTAAGTAAAGCATCTTTCCCTTTACATTTACAGCATGCAGCCTCTACATAAACACCGATGTCCGTTATTCGGCAATCATCGTGCTATGTCAACTTGCCGATCAAAGACGAATATAGACAAATATAGACGAATATAGATTAATAGCCCCGACTGACTGACTGATTCATATTCGCCCTAGTAAAGACTGTTAAAGCTACAGCCATGAAATTTGGTGAGTAGTATTGTTTTATTGGGTAGACACCCGCTAAGAATGGAATTTTAATAATTCTACCCCTAAGTAAAAAAGGGGATGAAAATTTGTATTCAATTATTATTGACATTTGTTCAGTTAAAGACATAAAATATTATTTTTGAGGCGCTGATTCAAAATAAATAAATAAATACGTGTTTAAGCATTTTTTGAAATTGAAAATATTAGGGTGAAAGGGAGGTTAAAGTTTCTATAAATTTTTCTACGCAAGTTCGTCACTTCTTAAGATAGACCTAAAATTTTGTTTCTGAGCCGCTGCTTCAAAACAAATGAATACGTGTTTAAGTGTTTTATGAAATTTTACTTCTAGTGGGTTAAATAGAGGTTGAAAGTTTGTATGAAAATACTTCTTAATGCGAGCGAAGCCGCGGGAAAAAGCTAGTCGTCTATATTTGCCGATAGTAAAGAGGAGCCATGACAGACTTTTATTAATTATCAAAATATAATTAATTGATTATTCGAAATGTCAATGGCAAAATCTGTAATTTTTTTAATTAATTTTGCCGAAAATATATTTATATATTTATTACTTCATGACATTTAAAAAATATTAGTGAAGCCAGGTGAAGCTCTAGCTTTGCGGATTGCGATGTAGGTGCAGGAAACATTTGATAGTTATATTTTATCCTTGTGTTCAGCAGATGAGTGGAGGCTGTCCTATCGCTCTATCACGCGGTATTCATCTGCAGGGCTAGCATAGCGTCAGTAGACATACGGAAGTATAGACAAAGTAACAGTTGGTTGGGATAAACTGACAGATATCCTTTGTGCATCCGTCACTTCAACGCCACTATCTTGCTGTAGAAAGAAACACTTTCTCGGTCCCTTGGGCTGCAGAGATTGTAATTAAAATACAATTTATTTATAATTACATCTACAGTTCTTCATAGTGGGTTATTTTTATTCTGTCACAATTTTTTTTTTTTTTGTTAAATTGGTTGGATGCTTAAGTTAATATAATTTTTAAGTGTATTTGTAGTATTTTTAGTTAAACAATCAAATATTCATCCACCCAAAGCACGAACAACTTGTTTCTATCTTTTTTTGGATATCCTAAAAATTTGGGTGCGACAAAATCGAAGAACACGGCCGTTTGCCACACGATGATGTTCACCTTGACACCGGACGAATGTCGCGTCGTCTTGAATATATTATCGAATATAATAAAATAGATCTGTCATATGAGCACTCGCAGACCGCGTGATACCGTGCCCCGACTGTTTCCACTGTCCGACACAGGCCGGCAAAACCAAAAGACGACTCTACTAACAAGTTGTCCTAAAAGGATTACAATTTACCTTCGAGCTAAGCGCTGATACAGCGCGCGCGGTAATCTTATATTGCGTGCTATTCTTCAGTTTAAAAAATATAGAAAAAGATAAAAGAAGCTTTTTTTTTCTACACAAATGTTTCTTAGAACACATAATTAAGATTACATGTAGAGGAAAATACAACTTTAAGGTCAGGTCATCAATTACTAATTACTCTTTATCTAGTCTCAAGAAGGAAAAAATTAACTTCATATTTTTGTGAACGTTTGATATTATAATGTTACTAGTTGACCTCGCAGACGTTGTTCTGCCGAGCTATTTTGTGAATCTAAACCATTCTCAGATCCCCTTAAACACATACAAATTTCATCAAAATCGGTCCAGTCGTTTAAGAGATGTTCAGTGACATACACACTCACAGAAGAATTATATATATAAAGATGAAATTAAACAATACGACAGTAAACTTATTAATTCGATATCCAAATATAATGGAAACAATTCGCAGAGTGTTTTAAACATTTTAAATGTACACTTTTATCGAACTAGACAAAGATGAACTTATAAATACATCTAATTTCCATCTTATAAATTAAATTAATCTGCCTACTTTTCGTCTTATTATAAAATATTTCATTGTTTTATTCATAGGCGAATCGAAATTAGATCTAATGCATCCTGCTGCTACAGAAAAAAAAAAGACGTTATTAATATTTCATAATCTAAACTTATAACTTTTTAAATTGTAGAAGTATGTCTACATTGCTCTACATAGGAGCAGTGTAAATGTTTCTACCTCTACCCATGTGGTGTTATAGAAGGAATTCTTATTTTTACATAAGCCAAACCTGTGTGCAGTTATGTTCTCGAAAAACCTATTCCTTGTCCTTTGATTAATTGATATATTATATCGTAATAAGTCGGCACCTAGATGATCAATTTTAGTCACAATATTACGTGTACTGCGATATAATTGATCGTTTAGGGTAAATATTGAGGATTGCTCAATGATTGTAGAAAAGTTTGAGCGAGTTTAATTCTTATTGCGCCATATACATTACATTGTGTAGGGTCAGTATTGCTCAATATTTTTTGTATTAATGAGGAGTACACGCGATCAATATTATTCTCCGACTGAACATCGAGAAGTTCATATTATTTGACAATATAATTTATCGTTTGGATTAAAAGCGTCTTTCAATAATATTGAACAATTAAAATTTGTATAATTAGTAAAATTTTATTTCAGATAAGCTAACAACAACTTATTCGACATATTTGTCAAATAAGTTATTGATGGTCTATACGGCACTTAAAAGGAAGTTTTGAAATAGGCCATAAATCTGGGTCTTATAAAGAATTCATGATGGTCTCGTTAACATTATGTAATGCAGTCAGCTAACAATAAATCTATATTGACTTGTCCTTTAAAACTATTTAAAGATTACACGATTCCAAAAAAATACACGATTTAGTTATTTGTTTAAATTGCAAGAGACAAAAGCTTAGCTAAGATGCCCTTTTGAAGGTTCATACATCCATATTAATATTTAATAAATTTAAAAATGTCTGTTTGTCTGTTATCTCTTTACGTCTAAACCACTAAACCGATTTTTCTGAAATTTGGTGAGGACATACTTTCAGTCCCAGGAAGGGATATAGGATGCAAAAATGTACGGTTCCTGCTCGATAGTTGCGGATATCATGTAGTTCTAATCTTTTTTATAAAAATTAATCGGGTTTCTTTCCTGACGCTATGACCTTAGAACGCACTAGCCGATTTCTACGGTTGTGCATTGTTGGAAAGTTCTAGAGCTCGGTGGTGTTTATAGCAAAGAAAATTCAGGAAAAATTTTCGCCATCTTTGATACATAGCATAAACGAAGGTGGGGAAACGGAGTCGCGGGATTTGCTAATCGATATATTAATATAACGCGAGTAGAAAACTTTGTACCCCTTTTTACGACAGACGCTTTAATATAATGCATGAAATTTTTATCATTTATAGTTGATAAAGAGGGGCATGGAATACCAATAGTACTTTAAAATATGCTCGTATATATTTAATCTTGGATATTTTTAATTTATAAAACGCTCCGCACACTACAATATTTTGACATGACACAATAATCATATTCAAAATTTGTTTATGGTTGAAGACTGTATTTTTTAAAATAAAATTTTATGATCTGCTAACCAG
This sequence comes from Cyclargus thomasi, assembly GCA_026546445.1. NCBI lineage: Eukaryota > Metazoa > Arthropoda > Insecta > Lepidoptera > Lycaenidae > Cyclargus > Cyclargus thomasi. Next base: position 20,891 of record JAOTAV010025487.1, read on the forward strand.
ACTTTTATACCAAATTGAAGTTTGTGATTGAATTGAGAAATATTTATGGTCGAATTTCGACCACAAACCGACTGGTATGATATAAAGATGCTGGTTGTTATGAAGACACAAGATGTCATTCTAACACGCATCCCCGGTGCAATACTGTCACTTTTGTAAAAAAATCAAAGATGAGTTATTTATGTAGTGATTGTCCTAAAGCATCTCTCTACTCGGCGTGATAACGATTTGAGCTTTAACACAGCACATCATATTTCTAATACAATACGTCAATACTTTTCACGGGGCAAAGACAGTTAATAGGTTCGACAGAGACTAATAGGAGTATTTTAATTTAATAACTGCAATTAATTATTACTAGAAGTTATATGCAAAATACATATTTATTATGTTTGCATGCGTGGATTTCTAAATAGTTCTTAGCCATGGCCTATAGGCGTCAGCCTCCTAGGACGTCGGCAGGAAGTCAGAAGATTTTGTAGGTACAATCAGGGAAATTGATACAAATACAGATACCAATCGTGGATCTAAGTCAAAAAGGATCGACCGGTGTGGTCTGCCGAAGGTTCCGGGGGAGACTCCAGAATTAAGTGCGCGTCGTGTTGCCGGCAACACGCGACAAAGTGTAGTTTTAAGTATTCATATGCATGTTAGTCTATAAGGTATTTTTTTTTTATTACAAATTTCAAGATGTCTATAGGCTTATGCCCATATCTTTTTT
>JAOTAV010025498.1:0-48738 GCA_026546445.1 Cyclargus thomasi
TGGATTTTGTAGGCCCGGTAAGCGCAGCGCCAGCGGGCTTTCAGGCAAGGGGATGTGGACTCTACGAACAACGTTAATTCTAAGCTGTTCGTAGAGGATGCCCCGGTGTTGGGGCGAAACGCGCGTCGAGGTTCTCAACCCGCATTTTTACATACAGGTTGTTACAGGTTAATTTCGCGTAATATTGCTTAAAATCTTAATTTATTAAACTTAAAGCTATGGATATCCGCAAAGTTTATTAGCAAAGCTATTTACTGGACGTAGGACACTTTTTATCCTGGAAAAATAATAAACAATAATATCTATGGACGCTTTACACCACGTCAGTCTGGTCCCGTGGTAAATACCTAAAGGACTTGTGTTACAGGTACCAGACAATGGAAATATATTTTCTTCATGGACACTTGTGACATCGGAAGAGTAGCAAGTGCGTTGCCGGCATTTATGAGGGAATAGGAAATTAGGGAAGTTGGGCCACCGGTAAACTCACTTACTGAACGAAACACAGCACAACGCCGTACACGGCAGTTTTCTGTGAGGCCGTAGTATCACTCCGGTCGAAGCGGACCTTTCGTGCCGAAGCATGGCACAGCATAGCAATGAGCATCCGTATTATGTACTTGTGATCGGAAACTGTGTCATGGTACACGCCTCCACCGGGGTTTGAACCTGCACCCTCTCGAGTACGAACCAAAGGTCTTTCCGATTAGGCTACAGACGCTCTAAGCAACGCATAACATGTCGACTGTACTTTAACATTTTTTATCATGAAATAGTGTATACCCGCGGATTTACTCGCGAAATAAATATTTTTTTCCTTTAGCTTGAATAAAAAGTATTGCAAAAAGTAGCTTATATCTCAAATATATGGTCTAAATCGGTACAATATCTGTATACCCATAAAAATCCGATTCGCAATTATTGACAAACACCTAAACAAACAAACTTTTTTATGTATGAGTACTAGCGCTACGTAGCCTGCGTGGCTCGTAGCGTTGTCGTAGCCGCGTAGCACTTGCATAGCTTTTAACGAATATTCTTGAACCTTCGACCAATAATTATTATAAAGATTTGCCATACAGTTACCGTCTTAAAAGTGGCACCGGCAAAACCCCGCTCAAGTGCTATTCCGCTCCTAGTCGCTCAGGGACCGCGATTTTAACTCATTAAGTTTTATTTTTCAATACAGTTGATTTTGATTTAAGTTTTGTGTCAGATAGTCTTGGTGCCATCACTTCAGTTTTTAAGGGATCTGTGCATTTTATTAACATTTGATCTAAAATCTTGAATTATTTGCAATATGGTGTGTTAGTGGAGTATTTCGTATGTTTTATACCTCGGAACCCAGTTACAGTCAATGAATCTTTATAAAAACTTTTTGAATGTATTTTCAACAACGTATAGAAAAATGTTTTTCCCCGTTCTCTTTTTTTTGTTATAAAAGTTTTTGTTTACAAAAAAGTGTATCCTGTTACAGTGTACCGGAAATCGAAAGATATTTTGTTTTCTTAAATTTTGAACCGGCATTCAAAATTGTTAATACGATAGTAGAGAGTCTGCATATCAATTGCCTATAGTTTTAGTGTTGCCAAAGTTCAAAGTTTTCTTGCGACTCGTCATCAAAATGTTGATATTTGTCTGAAATCCTCTCTTCTATTACATGCAAATAAGTCGGTCTTTCGTTCCTGAGGAATTAATTCCAGAATGCATGCACCGATTTCCACGGTTTTGTTTTTGCTGGAAAGTTCTCGGGCCCCGAGGTTTATAGCAACAAAAAATTCAGAAAAATTTCGAAAGGAAAGTTACCACGCGGACGGAGTCGCGGACATCAGCTACATTATATAGATTTTTGTATGTAATGTCGTAGCCTATTAAATAACGCATAATTAGAACTTTCCTTTTTTTCGTCATTTCAATAATGTAGAATAAAAAAACTTATTTTCTTCAAAACTAAACAAAATGAACTTTTGAAAATATTTCGAAATCTTTACTTAAAACTTATTTTTACTCTTGTTGCTTAAAAATTTTAATTGTTGTAATAATAAGAGCGACAATTTTTTTTTGTTTAACTTTATTATTTTCCTAAATAATTGTTATGAAATAATTTATTTAAAATTTAAAGAATTAGATAAAATAAAAGTAAAATCTCCCTATTACTTTGTAGTGAACAGAAATTTACAAAGTTGTATATTTTTTTTGCATGTAAAATATAACATTGCTAATCTTTCGAGAATATATTTTATTGTCGATAGACCCCTTAAACATACCACAGATGTTTGAGGGATGGATCAACAATATTATTGTATTTATATACTTGTTATTGCTTAACTTGTTGATTCCTAATTTATAAATAGTTATTTGAGTTGTGTATCTATTAGGACAACATTATCGTAAACGATGAACTCCTTTTTTCTCTTAGAATAAAAAAAAAATAATATATTATGATAATTATGAAAAGCACAAAGTTTTTACTGAAATAGACATTCTGAACAATAAATGTCAAGAGACCAAGTGTTAATCGCTTATGTCTATTTATTCAATCAACTTCTAGAAAATGCTACAAACAGTACTACTGTCGTTTTCAGTATAACAGTCAATATTTTGTAATAGCCGGGGAGGTGAGAGTGCTGTGAAAAACTCGAGCGTCGTGGAAACCTAGTACGTTTTGTAGATTAAGTGAAATGGAAAAGGATAGAGACATTTTTTATTTTACTGGTAAAATAGGAAGGTGAAATTACCGGTGAGATTAAATTGAACAATTTATTACACGATTTTAGACAGCAAGGCCTTAAAACATTTAGTAGAATGTGACATAAAATATACGGGAAGCTTGGTTATGAAAATATGACACTTTGTTGTTCTATGTTGTTACAGGCTTACCTACCTGACATTTAAATCATCAGTTCTCTATGTGAAAGTGTTTTTTGGCATATTTTTATCACCCCTATGTGTAATTGCATTTCGATACTTAAAAATAGCTTTTTAAGAACCGGACTAACTAAGAAATCTGATTTTTATTCCATTTTAATCATATACATGTAGAAAGCCAAAATTCACTTCTTGGGCTCCCCCTACTATGAACAAAAATATTGTTTCGATATACATACTTACTCGAGTGCTAAGTGAACACTCAGGACTAATACAACTAGTTTATATTTACACTAGTGGAATCTACAGACGTCGTCCTGCCGGGGGAATATGTGAATGTAAACCATCCTCAAGCTGTTGAAAATACTCAAAGAATGTCATTAAAATTGATCCACCCGTTTAGGAGAACATCAGTGACAAACACACGCACACGAGAATAAATAATGTTAATATTATCTTATTTTTGTATGCGTGTTATCTTTGTGTTATTTTCTTCTCAATTTTTTTCAGTCTTTCTCCAATTCTATCGAGACTAACAGAGACTAACGCCTCTTGTCTACCAACACCGTCAACCGAGAATGAGATTATTTTGGTCCGATAAAATTTATGATCTAGGCTATAAGTTTCATTTTCTAGCGACATTGCTCTACCATTAATGGCGTCGACAGCGACGCCATTAATGATAGTTAAAGGCGTAGAGGAAAATAAAACCAAAACAGCATTTACCATTTTTTTGACCTTGCTATTGGTATTCAGCAATCACGGGCCTAAGGAAATGTTTAATTTATTTTTATTTCTAAGATAAACAAGTTTTTTTTTTATATTTCATTAAGTTCTTTCTATACCTTTTTCTAACAAGAATCCCCGTAAAAGTTCAAGAAATTATTTATCCTATCATTATCCGATTCATTCTATTAATATTTAAAAAATGTCAGGTTGTTTGTCTGGCTATTACGCCAAAGACAACTAAGAGAATTTTGATGAAATTCGGTACTGCGCATCGCACTGTACGCGCCGCATTTAGATGTTAGACTTTAAAAGAATGTGTGTGCGGCGCGTACACTGTTGAATGTGTGGTGACCTAAAATCGCTTATCACTTTCAGCGTTGAGAGTGTGTGTGTAATGGGCGTAGACGATCGTTATCTGTGTGCGTGTCGGCAATATTTAGGTGGACGATTTGAGCACTTTGTACGTAAATGTCAGATACACCTCACTACGCGGTCAAGGTGAATTTCACCAAACATTTGGATAATAACTTTTTATGGGCACCACGGACGAGATAAATATACGTTATTAGCTTATAATAATGCTACGGTTGTGTTTAATTACGAGAAGTTGTAGTTCAGTGGTTAAGCGAGTGGTGACTAAGCTTCTGTATAGTTATCCATTTCAGATTTGAATCCCGCTGTCAGAACAAAAAGTTTGCATAGTGGGTCGTGGTTGTGTATTATAAATATATTTATAATGTAATAAAAATCTTAAATATATTAGTTAAATATATATAAAACTCAAATGTTCTTTACTCAAATTGGACGACCTCTGTGGTACAGTTGTTGGTAAGCGAGTTGGTAGCTTAAGATGGGGGTCGCAGGTTCTAATCCCGCCGACGGAGCAAATTAGTTTTTCAATGTTTCTAGGTTTTGGATGTATATTAAATATGTGTAGTATATAATAAAAGTCATAAATATATGTATAGTATAAAAGTATTAAATATATTTCCGTTGTCTGGTACCCGTCACACAAGTCCCTCGGGTACTTAGTACGGAACCAGACTGACGTGGTGTTTAGCGTCCATAGATATTATTATTATTAAGGTGAGTGACTGACAGACTGGCTGAGTAACGTGAAGTAATGTATTATATAAATCGCACAGCCCTAACCATTAAACGGATCAGGCTGAAATTTGGCATGCAGGTAGATTTTATGACACAGGAATACGCTAAGAAAGTATTTTGTGAAATCCTATCCCCAAGAGTATAAAAAAGGGGATGGAAGTTTTTATGAAAATAGTTCTTTGGTTACCCGTAGCAGAAGTGATTCAAAGTATACAAGTATTCAAAGTATATATAAAAAGTTAGAGAGAGAGAGAGAGAAATTCAAGAGATCCAAGTCAAATGAAGTCCTGGCAAATATATTTCTTTTCATAGAAAAACATTCTCCAAAATAACGAAACAAAACACAAGTTTTTCGTAATTTAATATTGGCGATGGTGCTCTCTAGGGCTCCATGCGCTTATTACTACAGAGTAGATAAAACACGAAGTAAACAATATTCATAGAAACGAACCGCGCGCGGTATATATGTGCTTAGTAACTATGCGCCGCCGAACGCTCACGAAATTTTATGCCTCCACTGGCTCACTCTTAACACACCCAGATTTTTATATGTGTTTACGGGCATCGCAATGTTACTGTTACTGGTGCACACACGTGGGAACCGCAAACGGTCCGTTTCAATGAATATGACCTACTTAGTTCTTGATATACTCCGCTACGGAGCTCCAACTTTCGCCAGCAACCTTCGACTTAATAAGCCTAGATACACGCTATAGACAACAGATGTTATTTTGGTTTATAAATAACAAGTATTTACACGCGGCTTTTCTCACGTGGAAATTATTTATCACACGGTAGCTTTTATTCGTAATAATATTACCGTCGAAATATTATTATTTATATGTTCATTTTTATAATTATCTATATATTTTTTTGTAATGTGTATTAAATTCTTTACAAACATATTTTTAAAAATATATATACTTTATATAAAATTGTCGTGTGCAGTTTTAGTGCATACCACGGGCGCTCAGCTGGTTAGAAAACCGGCCAAGTGCGAGTTGGACTTGCTTAGAAAGGGTTCTGTACCAGTACAGAGCAAAAAATTTTATAAACGCATTTTTTAAAGTGTATAAAAAAGTTTTGAATTTATAAAAAGAGTAAAAAATTATGAAAACGTAAAAATTTATTAAGCAAAGTCATACAATAAAAGTGAGTTGGTGGCTAAATGACCTCTTCTACCTTAAGCAAGCAACCTACTTATTCCGCCACGCCGCTGATGAACAACGCATCGAGTTTATCGTTATTATTATGCATCTTATTATAGAACGAAAACGTAGACATATTTGTTGTATTAGATCCATTTTTAAATATTTGATTTATTTTGTTTTTAGTATTTGTTGTTATAGCTGCAACAGAAAAACAAATTTTGGAAAAATTTCAACTCTAAAGCTATTACCGTTTTTAAGATACAGCCTGGAGACAGACGAATAGACATGGAAGTCTTAATAATATGGTCCCATTTTTACCCTTTAGGTACGGAACCCTAAAAATGCCAAAGTCTCAAAAAAACTAGGCGTAAAAATAGTTAAAAAACATTGCATAGTGTTTCGTCGAATGAGTTCGTCTGGAGGCTAACCCACTACCTCCTATGTTTTTTTCCTATTCCTTTCTCTAGTTCTTTAATTTAACCATTTCCGAAGGGCCGGCAACGCACTTGCAACTTTTCTGATAAAATTTCGTCTGACCATAGGTGACAGTAGGTATAAGGTGACCCGCCTGCTCGTTTACCTCCTCCCTTCATGAAGAAAGTCTGAAATATATAATTGTGAGTACCTAATATTCACAAAACCTTTTATTCACGTTACATCCATCATAATCATTGAATACTTCAACAAAGGTGAAAAGTAACCTTGAATATTAAGTGCTTCGGTAAGTTCCTCCATGAACCTATTATCGTATGCTAATGTTCTGATAAAAGTTCCTTTGAAAATTATTGCGTAATAATCCATCATTTTGTGGTACACTATGCATATTTCAGAATATAATCACGTAAAAAAAGTCAAGCTGGTCCGTTCGCCCCAAACCATGCGCTGCCACGGCTGGAATTTTTTTGATTTTGTGGCTGCTTGTTGCCGGGAAAATGATAAAATTGTTTAAAATAACAAGAAATTACTGTTACTTCTGTTTTATTTTCCTTTTGACGTGACAACGTCTTATACTCGTAATTCGATAGAGATGGCTGCACGCACGAAAAAACATGACTCATGCGGCGTTACCTCGCTCTGAGGCGTTCCGTTTAAGGCTTGGAGTGCGAGCGAGAGCGCGGAACATACAAATCTATTAAACAAATGAAATTGAAATTTTCTTTTGAAAAATTCAACCATTCCATTAGTATTTTCTTAAGACGTTGTCACGTTCAACTATCGTCTGTAAACCGACTTTACAGACAACCTATTTTTATTTTTGACAAATTGCTTAATTATAAAAGGGTTTGTGTCGAAAATAAACGCTCCGGATATTTTCGTTTCACGTGGATCTATATTTAAGGCGCTATCGATCATGTGGTTGTTTGCACGGTGAGTAATAAATTGAAAATAGATGAGGTGAGTTCGTTCATTATAAACAGAATCAAAATATACCGCCTCGTTATAGTGCGTTTGCCCAATCAAGGCGGTGACGGTCATTAACCTTCTGCAAAAATTGTCATTTCCTTACAAACTGAGGGTGACAACAAATTGTTTTATTATCACTTTGTTTATGACAATCATAAACAATAATACAATTGAAGACATAAGTGGAAGAAACGGATAACTAACATTTTAAAAACTCCTAGATTTTCGTGTTATTAGACGCTTTTGGACCCAAAAAATATTTTAAATTAAAATAATGTGGGTTTGATGTATAGTTAGATACGCTAGCTAAATAATAAAACGGGTAGCTCGAAAGATGCAAAAATGTTAGTTATTCGCTTCTTCCACTTATGTTTTCATTTATTATCAGAAGAAAATAATAAGTTGTATTATATTATAAAAAACTATACCTACTAAGTCTGTATTCATCTCTTTTCTAATCGAACTATCATTAAATCAATTTTATAAAAATCCGTCTATATAGATAAACGGATTTTTATAAAACACATCAAAACATGAGAGTTTGTGTGAAATACTTCTCAATGCGAGCGAAGCCATGCACAAAAGCAAGTGCTAGAATAAAAGGTAAATAAAAATATTATTAAAACTTAACGCTAATTAATGTTTTTATTTTAATTTTGAAGCCGAGGGTTTAGCTTCAAGAGCGGGGCTTTCTTCACCTGTCAGGCCACTTACCGCATTTCAAACAAGCTCCTTTGTATAGCGTTGTGGCATTTTCTCAGTCACGACTGACGGGTATTACCTTTTGATATAGGTAATAGTTATACAAGCTGTAATGAAACAAAGTAATCTATACTTCCATACTAATATTAATAATGCGAATGTGTCTTTTTTTACAAAATAAGGGGGCAGACCAGCAAATGGGTTACCTGATGGAAAGCAACTACCACAGACACTAGCAACATCAGAACAGTTGCAGGTGCGTTGCTGGTGTTTGACTGCCTGTTATCACTTTACGCCCTAACCACTGCTAAAACAATTTTGCTGAAATTTAGTATGGACGTGACTCTTAAGTATGTCCATTGTGGACATACTTAAGAGTTACGGGGAAGGACATAGGACGGAAAATGTACGGTTCCCGTGAAATAACTAGTAAAGTAATATTTAAGCTTTTCAAATTTTATTTACTTTTTACTTTTTTCTATGTTTATTTAACTTCTTTTTTCTGATGTTTAGCTGCAATGAGAACATTTTAACACATCCCAAATCGACTTTATTCAAATGACAAATGAAAGATCGATAACGATTAAATCCTTTAATGAAAACGACAAAGGAAGTATTGTCCGTATCATGTGAGAGAGCACGTAACTAGCATTGTTAAAAATATTAGATGCAGTTCGCATTCCCAATTAGAGCTTTCATTGTTCGGGTTCCGGCATATTCCGAGCTGGGCCGTCCAAATTGTGCACTAGTCTGATATAATGAAGAGGGTATATTCTACATCGTGTTATCGAAGCGTCTAACGGGGTTGTTTAGAATACAGTGTATAATCAAGTTCTAAATGGACGCTAAGCATTTCTGCATTTTTGTTGGATACCACACAAATGCTTAACAGTATCCAAAAAGGTATTTTAAAAAAGTAATTATCATTATCATCAACTTAATATATATCATATCCGCCGCATGAACAGCACAAAAATTATATTATAGTATTTTCATTTTTTCAAATAATAATTTCTGTATACGCAATACATAAATAGTAAAATGGAAAAGTAGGCACGATATGTACTCGGGTTACTTGTAAGCATTGGCGTATCTAGACCCATTTTTCTCCAACCAGTTCCGTTGCGCCAAAATTTGTTTATCGTGTGGGAACCATACATTTCTTCAGCATAAAAAGTATTCACCAGATCATTCCGGGGTGGGCACGGACAACCCGCTTCGTCCCCCTTTATACGCCTGTGCTTGTAATGACTAACAAATATGATACAAATAAATCTATAATAAATATTACTATTGTGTGTAGTGTGTGTGTGTTTGTGTGTGTGTGTGTGTAGTGTAGTGTAGTGTGTGTGTAATAGTACTAATGTGTTATTAAGTTGTCCTGATATGTGTTCTAATGTCCTTCGTTTTCTCAAATTTTGTAACCTGTTTAATTTGATATAAATCTTTATTTATTTGTGTTTTGTGGTCACTGATAACCTTGCTGTTCTAAGTGACCTTAAATAAAGGAAAAAAAAAATATTACTATTCCAAATCCCCTGTAGTCACTCGTCTAGCTGTCATCATACTTTTTAAACTTTCTATAGGTCTGAAAACGCCTGACTAAGACAATTTTGTATTCTCTCTGTATATTACTGATACCTAAGGGGTAATTGTTTAACACGTTTCGGAGTTAAGTATGTCGTAAATGTGTAACGACTAACGCATTATTTCATATTGTGTTTGCGGTGATATATCTACACGTAATTACGTTAGTTCTGATGATAATAATAATATCTATGGATACTTCACACCACATTAGTCTGGCCCCGTGCTAAGTACCCAAGGGACTTGTGTTACAGGTACCAGACAACGGAAAAATATTTAATACTATACACATATTTAATACACATCCAAGACCCAGGAACATTAAAAAAATTGCTTTGTCGGCGGAAATCGAACCTGCGACCCCCGGGGTAAGCTACCAATGCGCTTACCAACTGAGCCACAAAGGTCGTCGAAATGATGTAGAGTGAGTGTAGGCTGAGAAGTAGAGTGAAAAATATACTATGTAGTGGCTAAGGAGGTGACTAGTGCTAATGTAGTATTAGTAAGGTGTACCAACGAGATGCCGGATATTTAACTAGAAACGACTGTTATAGTCAAGCCCCAATTTATTAGTGTCACCCTAATACAAAAAATATTAAAATATTAAATATAAGGAAATTGCGCAATTCCTACACAGAATGCTGACTTACACTTTATAAAGAAGCATTTACATTAAACCTTCTTCATAACAGAACTACCACACTATAGTGGACTGGTGCTGCTAGTATGATGTATTCCACCAGCTTAAATTTGAAATCAGGTAATTGCCAGTACCAGAGCGCCCCACGTAGTCTGTCTCTCGTCTTTTTATCTACGACGTAACGAAGACGGTTTTAGAGTCGAGTCCTTATGCTATAACAGTGTAATAATAATAACAATCTATTGATTAAATGTTAAACGTAAAAACGTTTATTTTCAACATTCAGCTTACATTAATTTAGTGGAATACATAGTCACCTAGTCAGCTCACGCCTCTATCAGGTGACTAGGCTCCTCCATGGCTAGCATTACAAGAATATTAGCAACTATATATAGAGCAACCTATCATACTACTAAACTCCTAATTATAATTACACGCTTATTATAACAGTACTAATCACAATAAAAAAAAGAAAAATGAACAGCATATTGAGTACACAGATTTTTCTATACCAATATTAGTTCTAATATGTATTACAATTAGGAAAACTAAAACAGTAATAATAATAATTTCAATACGTGTTTGTGTATGTTTGTGTGTCATGTGTGTGTATACACATACACACGTATGTTGTTAAAGTTTGATATGTTCTACCAATTTTTCTGTGTTATCATAGTTTAGCTCAGATAAATATTCAAATAGTATTTTTTTGTCTCGTAACGTAAATAAATCTGTTATTCCAGAAGTTTAGACTATAGCAGTATACTTTACTGACCAATGTAACATGTTCGACTGAGTCAAATACTTTGGACCGATCGCAAAAGATGTCAAGTGCTTCCTGTGACCCCTCACAAAAGACTGATACCTGCATCTGTAGTAGACAGTTTGAAACCGACCTTCGGTAAATCCATGTTCTTTGCTATGTTATAAATTATTAACCAAGGTCTACTTTTTTTTTTCATTTTAGTCTAGTTAATAATTAAGTTTTTTTAATTCAAATAAAAGCCAACCTTTGACGTTTGTATCATAACAATTAATTACTGTATCCACTAATTCCAATAGGGAAAAACACAAAAACATTTCGAAAATTAAAGCAGCTTATCCCAAATATCACGTAAGTGGCGAATATTACGGGCGAAGCTTCGGTTTTCTATTTTCATCCCTTTTCACAAAACCCGGGACCAGACTGCACTGCAATATTTGACAATGCTCGCCCCACATTGAGCCGAAACTGCGAAATTGTTAATAACAGAAAACCTCGGCGTCGTGGTAAGAGAAAATGACTTTTCAAATCATCCCAATTTTACAGACCTACATAACCACAAGTATCTAGAATCTAAAACGTAATAATATTAAAATAAACTGGACTAAAATAGCAAATAAACATTCTCACACTCATATTACATTTCCTGTTAACGTTATATGTGGCAGTTTGTTTGAACGAATATTGATGAAATATCTAATTACATAATATAAAACTTAAAGGTTTGAATCTCTACTTAAGACTGACTGACACCTAATATAGTGGTAAATCAACGAACAGCCTAAACTTTCTGGACAGTCTCGTCTCTGGTAATGTGTTTAACGCAGGCATTTTATGGAATGCCTAGGCAATGTATAGAATACCGGATGCGTTGAGGCAATGTATGAAATATTATAAATATCATTATTCATTACATACTTTGCCTAGGTACTCTATAGAATGCCTAGGCATTGTATATAATGCAACGAGTTCTCCCGGTAATGTATAAAATAAACTGATCATAGACTACGTCAGTATGTTTAACGGGTGGCCTTTTGTATCGAGTCGCCTGAATTGCGTAAGTTGCTAAAACTGTAGGGTGATTAAAGGCAAGCATATTTTAACATTTAAAATAATTTGTGTATATGTCTAGATGTGCTTAAAAGTGAATTTAGTAATAAATTTATTGATAATTAAAAATATACATATAATTTTGTACTACTAACGCCATCTATAAGGAAATATGTGACACTGTAAAGATAATAAAGATAAAATAAACTACTCAATTCGTTATCGTTATACCCAAAATCGTACTTTTTTTTTTTTTTTTAATCATTGGACGAGCGAAGCGAGCCCTCTATATCCCACTATGCTAGATGTTTGCGGTACACTTTACGGAAAAACTATAAGAGCTAAAATTTTGGGGTTTTGCATAATAACTCAAGTATATGTGTAGATATGTTTAAAAATAAAATAGTAAAGATAATATAGATAATAATAAAAAATAAACTGATATGTACCAATACTACAAGCTATTTTATATATAAGAAATAAATTAAATTAAAGGAGCATTTTGAGGATAATTTACTACACAAGCATATTAATCCTTTCGATCAAAAGTTACTACATCATCAAGATAATTTTATAGAGATTATTTTTCCTTTATAGCACATAAATTAGTTAAATAGATTCTGAAATATCGTGGAATTAGAATATACACACTCCAAATTATTTTGCACGGGCGGGCGAAGGTGCCCCTCGCGGTCTACGCGAGCACGGTTATCTACCGCAACGATGATATGATAAAAATAGGGCCCGGTTAAATATGTATTTAAAAAATCCGAAAGAAGTAAATATAATATGGACTTAAAAAACCAAAATATGGAAAAATATTACTATAAAAAGTTAAATATTTCAAAAACTATAAATGTTTATTACAAAAAAAAATACAATTTTATTCAAGAATCCGAATGACCCTTCGTGGGACTACGATATAGTCTCTATTGGGATAGAGTCTTTTGGGAGAAATTGGTATTTAGGTACCCCTGCTCAGATGGGAGAACTGTATTCCATATGCGACCGAACCTGTGGCTTGAGCTGTAGTAGTTGGTTCAAAGTTCGAACTGAAACACTGTCTCGCTCTGTTTAGGACACCAAGCTTCTTCGAGGCTAACTTTGTCTTGTCCTCTAGATGACAATGAAACTGGACTTCACTTAAAATGTTTACGGCAAGTATTTCAATGATGGGGTAGAGTTTAGTGATTCAACGCTCTATGAGCTGCTAAATAGCGAAATATTGCACCTATCTAAACCCCCAACGAAGTGGGCCACGGGACAGCAAAATAAAATTAATATTATAAAGTGTGCTATCCGCATAAATATGTAATCTCAAGCGATTATAATAAAATTTGATTTATAGCATAGATGAATATTGGTCTACAGTTTAAAGTAAGCTGATTCTCTGGATATACTACTTTTTACTGCTAACATATATTGTAGCAATATATTTTAGCAGTAAAGTTAAATCTTCCCGTCTAAATTGCGGTAATACCGCAGGACGCAGTATTATTAAATACTAATGTTGCGAATTAATTCAAAATGTTTTTATAATGTTGCGAATTCAATGAAAGTAAAACAAAAAGGAAAAACCAGAATCAGGACGCCAGTCCCCATCAAACATGAAACGATACATCATACTTGTTTATAGAATATTTTGACTATTGTATATAAAATAGCACAGGATTAATAACAAAAGGCAAAATTAGCGGCAAGTACAAATTAAATTCTACAGGTGTTTTATTTTCCCAAGAAATGCGAAACGAAGGTGGCGCTGCAGTCGCGCATGCGTAGGCGTGCATAGACAATCATTGCTTCACTGACATAATTCGTCAATTCTCATTTATTTTGTAGGTTATGTTTTAGTCGTCAGTTGTCAAAATTTATGTTCGTTTTTTGTGGCGTTTATGCAAATACATAGTGGAAATAAAAAGTTTTATCTGTATAAAAGTGCTAACACATTATCGATTAAGTTAGGCGTTATGTGAAAAGTGCTCCGTGCTGTAATGATCGCGTGGCTTGGAATATAATAATCTGACATTGAGATGCTAATACTACGATACGCACTTTTTGTTACGTGAAAAACCTATTTTATACTGGGTTTATCCTTAAAGAAGTCTAAGATACTTATTACCCGGGTGCAAGATCTCAAAAAGATTTCAAGATGACTATGAGTCAGTCGGCCGTTTTGAAACTTTACAATACTGTCATGGACGATGTAATCGCTGGTGTACGGGACTGCTTCCTGGACGACGGGGTCGATGAACAAGTTCTACAGGAGCTCAAACAGTTGTGGCGAACCAAATTACAAGCCAGCGGGGCCATGGACCCTCCGGAACCAGAGGGTCCGACCGGACCGCCGCCTCCCGTGCTACAGAATTTCCAAAAAGCCAACGGCGGCAACCTAATTCAGAAACGACCAGATTTAGTTCAAGGCTCGAGCCAGAGTGGCTTACACGGTGTACCCTCGAGTATGTCATCAGCCGGTCACCCACATCATGTCCTCGATCCTAACAACAAAGTGCCAGTACAACTAACATTACCAGCCCAACCTGGGGTGCCCGGCTCCCAGCCAAGATCATTCACAATACAGATACCAGCATCTGCTCTCAATGGAAACAAATTACATCAGGTATTGACTGGACCAATTATAAATGCCACCATAAACTTGCCCCAACCACTAGCGGCGACATTATTACAGCAGCATATAAATTCGGCACTAGCTGGCCAACAGAATGAGTTTGACGGTGGTGGTGGCAGAAGTGGGGCTGCACCTTTTTTGCCCCAAGATCATGCAATATTTTCCTTGGATGGTGCGTTAGATTCCTCTGATGACGATGGTTCAAATGCTGGAGATGGCTCTGATGATGCAGGTGGTGATGACGATGACGAAGAGGAGTCAGCTGAGGAGCGAGCTGAGGAAGAGGAGGAGGAGAGAGATGAGCTCGGGGGAGCTGAGGAGGAACCCCTCAACTCAGGTGATGATGTATCGGATGAGGAACCAGGAGACATGTTCGATACAGATAATGTAGTTGTGTGTCAATATGACAAGATTACCCGCAGTCGTAATCGGTGGAAATTCTATCTCAAAGATGGTATTATGAATTTATCGGGCAAAGATTATGTGTTTCAAAAAGCCAATGGTGATGCAGAGTGGTAAAAGTTACTGAAACATCTGTAAATTTTTGTAATTTATGTAGGTTTTTCTTTTGGTTTGAAATGGTATCTCGACCTGGGGAAGGCAGTATTCAAATATGTTATTGGCTGAGCAATAAAACTTAAAATCCATCTGTCTACTTCACATGAGAATTAATTTTCAAAGGAACGGTAAAATTAAAATAGAATGAAGGAAATTTTGGCTTAATTTGTAGTTGTGTTACATTGACAGTGATGTTGTGCTGCCCCTATATGCAACATATAATTAAGGATGTGAATTTATGATGTTGTGTACTTATCTTAGCTTCACTTTATATTTAGCTCATTTAAAATGTTGTGTGTTCAGATTTTTTTTAATATTATGTTTTCTGGCTTCTTTTCTATAATGTTACTTGTAATAATATCATTGAATTAAGACTAAATTTGAAGATCACTACTTGCACTTAATACAAAATGCCAAAGGCAATATGTATTTTGATGAAATAATAATTTATAATAACAATCCCAAAGATTTGGAGTTAACTCAGTTAAATATAAGTATTAGCTTCTGAGCGCTGTTGTATCACAAAAAAGGTTGATTTTAAATATTTAAAATGTATACAATTAATATTTTAATCACACTGCAAATACCGAGACCATTAAAACCCAGGTGGCCTTACTGTGGCTAGTACACCCTGTACACGAGAACTGATTATAAATTTCAAAGACTGAAAAATCAATAGGCTGAATGATTATAGTTATTATTGATAGTCAAAAAAATGACTTTTGAAACCTGCAACTTAATGTTTTCTATAGAAAAACTTCTATATTTCTTATAAATGACAAACCAGATATTAAAAAAGGAGGAGCCATTTTATGTCATTCAATATAAAAGTATGTTATTTTTTGCCTGTTTATATAATATAATTATGAGAGAGTTGTGTTTATGACACATATTAATATGATTAAAACTTTGAAATGATTATAATGAAAGTATACAATGTTACAAAAGAATGTTGCTAACAAAATTTTTGCATTTAATTACAGGTTAAATTATATTTTGCTACTTATATAAATATGTATAAAGGGAAGCTAAGTTAGAATTAAGTTTGTAATAATAACTACATTCATACAACTCATTTACTACTATAACTATTTAGAACTGCCCATCCTTTAATTGTAGTATTTTTATATTAATAATGCTGCTTTGAGAAAAATGTGTGACACTGAAAAGAATATGATAATTGTTTTTATTTCACATGAACCCTTTCTTTCATCATTGTAAAAATACAAATGTTGCCAAAATAAAAATGTGTCATGATAACAATAATATTATGAATTCTCTCAAGATTGATGGTATGGTTCATAACCTTCTGTCAAAAAATTTTTCATTTCCATACAAAACGCGATTGTAAACAGTGTTGTGTTGTCACTTTGTTGTTGACAGTTGCAGTTTGTATAGAATTTGACAGAGCGCTCGTGAACCCTACCACCAAACTTGACCGATGCATAATAGCTGTTTAAAAGATTTGAAAAATTGATATTGTATAATGTTAGCCTGTTTCTGATAAACATATCTATGCTGAGAATGTAGGAGCCATACTCTGAAACCATTCTGAGAGTCCGATGAATGAACCGGAATGCTGCATCTTACACTTGCAAACGTAAATCAATGTTGTTAGAGTAGGATGGCAATATTTGATCTGAATGTGTCGTTTGAGAATAGAGCTCCTAATTTTATTCTAGTTACATTGTTTTGTTCTTGTCTGTTGAACCGCTTTTGTTACATACTATAGAATAGGACAAAACATTGTTTAGCTATAACTTCAGTAAAGATTATAGATATTTTTATTGGTATGGGCTTTGATGGCTAATATTGAATATTAGTTTTTGAGAAACATACTTATTTAAGAATTATTATTTAGGAAATGTGTTTTTACTATTTGCACAAATCATTGTCATTGTTGTCACTGAGATATTGTTTAATGTGATATGATCTTAGTTTATTTGTATTATATTTTCCTGTTCCAGGTTAAAATTTTGACCATATAAATACAAAGATAATTTGCTTTATAGATAATTCTCAATTAATTTAAGTTTGATATATAGGCCCATTTTGTGATTAAGTTGGATGAACATTGTAATTTTAATAAAGATGTTGGATTACCATACATTTGTTATTTACTCATTATCTATTAAGTTTAGTAAATTAAGATTTTTAGCAATATTCCGTAAAAATTAACAACGAAACGAGGTGTTTAGTATAGTTTAGGTGTTTAGTATATTAAAATCCATGTTACGGATATGGTGTAACGTTCGAGTTTCATGGTCCGAGCCATAGGTCTTATATTGTCTGTTAGTACCAGATAGACTAGTTTGAAATTCTTTTTCAACTTTCTTAGGCAGAGGTATAAGTATATACCCTAGGACCAGAATGGCTGCAGGAGCGATAGGCCGCGAGGGACAGCGCAGGTGATTAGCCAAGACCTAAACGTTTTCGCTTCTTTGTAGAATTGCCAAAAAAGTGTATGGAGATTACATAATTACGCTTTATGTCATTTCCATTTTGTTTGGCGATTCTATAAAGAAACGAAAACGTTTAGGTCTTGGCTAACCCCCCCAAGGCGAATGGACCCTGAAGCGGAAAGCTACAGGAGACCAGGGCGCGCAATCTCAAAATACGCTCCTGTAAGGAGGCATAAAGGCTGTTTGAAACGATGCATTTAACAAGTTTTGTCGGAGGCAAGCTAGTTCCAATTACCCCGTTAATCCTGCGCAGAGAGCGGCTGAGATAGCCGGTAATCAACTTACCCCACACATTTAATATTGTGCTCAATGTACCGAACCAACTTGGGAAAATTGATTCTACGCTCTCATACTCTTACTAAACCGAATTTATGATTTCAGTTTGTTTTGTAGTTGGTATATATAATTATATAGCAAGTAACAAGTTATTTTATTTTTTCAATCTTATGAGATTTTGAGAGATTATGATACCTAATTTTGACAACTTTTTCGACATAGTAATTTAGACAGTTCTTAAACCAATAATAATATTATTGAACACCCTTTTTATTAAATTTAAAAAGTTCTTGATATGTAGGTACAGTTTTATACATAAACCAGTGGACCCGAAGACGATGTCCAGCCAGGCTGATTTTATTCAAAGAAAGTCTAGTCGTTTAATACTTTTAATAGTAATTAGTTGAAGTTTAACGTGATTTGCAGCATTTGTTTAAAGTTATAACGATTTTATTATCTTTAGCTTGACAACCTCTGTACCGTCTCCCTAGGTACGCCGGACGGGGCGGGGAACGGGTTATAATACTACCGCGACCGTCTGTATTGACGGACAACTGAGAGAGTAGCGCGGCTGGTAACCATGGTAACCCTCTTCCACCACGCCACGCTCATACCCAAGGCGCGTTATAGCGCCTTTGGTCAAGCTATAGTGCGTTAGATATATTTTTAATTCAATATTATATATAAATTATTATAATGTAATACCTAAATAAAGTATTTAAATCACAGATATTAAATTTCACTGTCGTAAAACGCGGTTTTTTCTTTTTCCTTGTATCACATGCACCTAGATCAAGTTTCGATGATTAATTTTCACAAAAACAACCACACAAGTACTGAGCAACGTCAAAAATAAATAATTTAAATAATAATAATATCTATGGATGCTTCACACCACGTCAGTCTGGCCCCGTGCTAAGTACCCGAGGGACTTGTGTTAGGGGTATCAGACAACGGAATTATATTTCATACTTTTATACTGTACACATATTTAAGATTTTTATAATTAAAACGCATATTTAATACACACCCAGTAACAATGAAAAACTTTTTTTTTGTTCCATCGGCGGAATTCGAACCCGCGACCCCTGGCTTAAGCTACTAACGCGCTTACCAACTGAGCTACAGGGGTCGTCAGACCTCTGTAGCTCAGTTGTAAATATATTAAAACCATTTCCAAGTCAATTCAGTGAATGTTGAAATTGAGTCTTGTGAGTTTTTTATTACCTGCTTTAAAATCGAGAGCTATTGGAGCGCCTTTGAATATGAAATTTCTTAAGAGCCTTAGAATACCAATTAGAGGTTGCTATAGCGAGCGGAGGTCGATCGACGGAAATACCATGACGAACGGTCTACATCGAGCGAGGCCATAATACCCCAACACTTTGCGTCGTGAAAACCGGAAAACGCATTATCGGATAAACGGATCGCTCTAAGCAAATTCTCGGAATCATCCAACCTGCGACTTTTCGTCATTGGCAGACTTTCATAGTGCGCTTTTCACGGAAATTTCTGCCACGTAGAGTACCTAAAACTCTGAAAAATTATCGCCAGCAATATATTATCCAAACTGATACGAACTGCAAACCTTACACCGTTTGTCCACCAACACCGTCAACCGAGAACGAGATTATTTCGGCCCGATAAAACAACAACTTTATGTTCAAGGCTATAAGATTCATTTTTAACGACATTGCTCTATCGTCGATGACGTCGCCGTCATTAAAGGCGTAGAGGAAAATGAAACCTGCAGTCCATGCCATACAGTTTCATTTTATCCGGCCGCAATATTCTCGGTTGACGATGTTGGTGGACAAACGGCCTTGGTGTACGTGGGCCAGCGGGATAAGTTTAACCTCCAATATTAAGTATGTTAAAACGTTAAGCACATTACCCAAAAAAATGTATAGTTTGGCTACTATAAGTTGCACCTAGCATTTATTTTTCATTATTCCGACGCAGTCTTTTGTTTACGGTTAAAATTGCACTACAATTGGATTTCATTATTTTGATACTTGATCATAAGTTTATGATCTTTTGGTTTTTTATGTAAAACATGACATATTATTTATCGAAATAAATGGTATTTCTATAAAAGGTATGTGAAAATACCATATAATAAGATATGAGAAACAGAATTTTGTCCCTGTATCGGATATTCACAGATTCACGAATTATATTAAGGTGGAAATATCTGATTTTGATTATAGCAAATAAATTTTACTTCGTACTACCTAGATTATATTTATTATATATATCATTTATAATACTTACAAACAAAATGTTGTCCTAAAAATATCTATAAGATTAACTCTTTACTTTTCACAAAACCTTATAATGAAATACTTGTGTTTAGGTCTCATGATCTGTTAAATGATCAAAATCTTTTTCGTCACTACAATTGTGTGATATCAGCTACAGAATTTTTGAATTTGGAAGGTTTTTCCTAGGTTCAACTTATAGTAGCCAGACTATTTTATAGAATGATTTTAACTCTTTATCTTCTTTTAGCAAGGAATTTTTTCCTTAGCTTATTGTTCATAAGAAAAAATATGTACCGTGAACATGGTTTTTTTTGCAAAAAATTACATAAACTACGACACTAGTCGGTCAAGATGAACATTTTTTTATACAATACAGTATAAATAACACTACATCCCTGAAGACGAATTTTTATTTCTTGTTTTTATTGATTGTATTATGTATATTAGTTATTTTTTTGTTAGCGGAGAATAGTTTTAAAACTCTGAATTTGTGGTCAAGGCCGTTTGCACATGCGTTCGCCTTAAGAAGAGAGCCTTTTTACCTGCTCTACTGATTCAAAATGTATGTGTTAGTTAAGAAAATATATGAA
This sequence comes from Cyclargus thomasi, assembly GCA_026546445.1. NCBI lineage: Eukaryota > Metazoa > Arthropoda > Insecta > Lepidoptera > Lycaenidae > Cyclargus > Cyclargus thomasi. The sequence continues at coordinate 20,778 of JAOTAV010025498.1, forward strand.
AAAACTTCGAAATGGTACCTCTACGGCGGCGCGGCAACAAACCGTATCCCGAAGGAACAGTGTGGCTCACTCTTCTCCGCGCCGAGCGAGCTGCGATATTAAAATAGATTTAAATCACAAAATATTTAACAGCGATATCAACAAGGTACGGACAGCAAAATAAAGTTAGAAAACTTATTTTGCTGTCCGTAAATTTCAGTCTAAAGACAAGCAGACCGACAGGTCAGACACATCGAAGTCTTATGTCACAGGGCCCCGTTTTACTTTGAGGGTTTTTTTCCTGAAAACGTTGGACATAGCTGAGCAGATTTTGATATTATCTACATGTACGGTTTTCTAAGTGTATAAAGTTTTCATAAGAGCTCGCGAGGTTTTTTAAAACGGTATCTCTGGCCGGTTTAAGTTTACCTTAATAGTCGCATACAAAACTCACATATATGGTGCTTTGTAGTACAATATAATTTTTAGGGTTTTATTTCTCAATATTTAATAACATGACATGCATTCAAAAGAAGTTACTATGCTACAGCCCGTCTTAAAGTGTACCAAAGACATGTACTGTCAGTTCTTACAGAGGTATAGCAAAAGCTCGCTTTAAAGAATATAGACTGCTATAGTTGGCAAACGTATTTTACAGCTATTAACTAACCCAAGTAATGCATACCATAGGTATAACTTGGTTTACAGTTGGTGCGAAATTACGTAAATAATACCAAAACTAATGCGCCTTTGAGACTATCCTGTAACCTACCAACATCACATTTCCCTTTGCTGTTTTGTAATTTTTACGTTTGCACTAATATTTTGCTGACCTACCTTTTCCTACATTGAAGTCTATCTGACAAATTCAAACTATCGGCGAGATTTGATCGGGACTTTTCAATCTGTGATGTTTGCTTTCGTCGCCCTCTCAACACGGTCTGTGTGCTTTGCGAAAAATAAACCCATTACTTTGATTAAAACTTTGAAATTAGAATTTATGTTCGATTTTCAAAAATTCTTGTGTACCTGCTTGCTTATTTATATAGGGTGAATGATAGCGGCAAAAGAAATAATATCTGTATAGTAACGGACCGTCGGACAGATATCGAAATCAAACCATAACAAAGACGCAGGGCTTGGTAGGAATAATCCGAAAGTGTAGTAGATGGCTTTAGGCTTTAGGATTTTACATGGTAATAAACGGTTTTCAATGATTTCGGTTTTGTAAGTTTTATTATAAAGGCTTTGAGCAGATTTTTTTACACCCAGATAATGCCTGATATAAGAATAAACTCCGTTGCGCCAAAATTCGTTTATCGCGCGGGAACCGTACCTACAATTTTTTCGGGGTAAAAAGTATTCTATGTCCTTCCCCGGGTCTCAAAGTACCTTCTTACTAAATTTCCTTAATATCGGTTCAGCGATTTAAGGTAAAGGTGAAGCAAGCGTAAAATGTAACAGACAGACAGACACACATTGCATTCATAAAATTAGTATGGAAGTATGGATGATGAATATTCCTGTGACCTCTTCGTAATTTGCAATATTTTCGCTCGAAAATTTATAAGTCTATACAAATTATTTATATTTTTCTTTATTATCTTCCACTGTAGTTTACTTTTACCCGACTGCGCCAGAAGTAGGGTTATATTTTTCGAGAGTATGTATGTACGTATGTATGTATAATTGTTTGGCACGTTCTGCAGCCTAAACCTCTTGATGGATTTCAAAGTATCGTTAGATTCGTTTTGATCCGCCCATTTAGTTCGAGTAGGGCATCAAAATGAAGGGCTTTAATTAATCATTCTAGAAATATACATAACTTGTTATTTAAATTGCAATGGTTCCTGCAGTCAGGTTTTCTATTTTTGTACATGTAGCTTGTTTACAGTAGATTTTCAAGCCGTAAGTTTTTTAATCATAAAAGGCAGTGTGAATGGAAAAACTAAGATCCTTTGAAGCCATTCCTGTCTTGAAACTTTTCTATAGCATTTCTCAGCAAAAGAATCTAAAAAATAGGTCGCATTGTTTCGGAAACACTCGTATATAAAGCTGGTAGAAAAATCGTAGATAATTTCTGCCTGATATATTTTTTTGTTACTTTATAGACTTTAAACTATTACTCTTTTTGGCGTGTTCCCACTTAACCATTTTATTGACAAATTACTTGATACGTTTAGAATTTTTTGAAAATTTAGGTCTCTTATTTATTGAAATTAAATGATATATTAACTTTTAAAATATATTAGGTATCATATTAGTATCATCGCAGTAAGTGGTGGGGTTTTGCTGTCATTTTGCTAAGCGAAGACGGCGGACCACGGCTAACATTGACTTGTAATAAACGTTAAAAATAGTGTGAGACCATCTAGTTATCAATTTCGATTAAATCTAATAAGTATTTTGACTGCCACTCTAATCTTACTAAATCTTCGGAAAATCTGCGAGAAAATACGAACCTGTTGAATGCGAGTATCTTGTTCATTCCCCTCCCGGATCGCAGGCCGCGCGGTCGACTCGTGCCCGTTCCCTACGCCATTGCCCTCTTTGTTCACACCGGTTCATTTACTGAAACTCTCCTCATTCGCAACGCTATTAGCTGAAACTCTCCTAGTTCATACCGGTACTGACTGAAACTCTCCTTGTTCCAGGTGAAAGTGCTTAAAATGTCGGGCCTGGTGCCCAACGTGTTGATCCCCGACTAGTCAGTGCAGTGTTACGGTGATTATGTGATAATTGTACAATTGGACTGAAATCTGCCACCATGCTGCCCACGAACGTTATGTCCTTTATGAAGAAGGTAAGTGCTAGTTTCTAGTTTTGATACAATATAACTAATTCTAGTACTTTTACTGATAGGTACTTTTTACTAATTTGAGCGTAGGTTTTTTAAGCTCTTTATTATATTTTTATATGAACAGGCTTACAAAAATACTAATTATAATAATAATTATTATTATTAGATTTTGGTATAAAATGACATAAAAATTGTTTTCAGAGTGTCAGCCGCACTCAGATAAATACCTAATTAAAGGAGGAGCTTCAATTTAAAGAATGTATTAAAAAATAATGTACCAAAAGATTGAGCCGGTGGCAAAATCTTTATATAATTACAGTTTAACTAATTAATATTCATTTTTCCTCTCTGAGTGCAGTGAAAATTTCTGATTTATGTTTTTAAACAACACAAACTCTCTTTAAGTTCAGTCGATAGTGTTGATTACTAAGTTTTAATAGAGGGGCGGTTAAGACACTGCGTCAAGAAAATAATAATTTATACCTACGTTAATATTCTAGCGAATATTTCAATTTGTATGCAAATTTTAACTCAAGAGTTAAGAATTTTATAATCACTACGACCAGAACTACTCGGAGTGAGTTTGGCAATTTAAATGTTCGCGGTACACATATTTTACGAACTTTGAAAAACTAGGATCTTTCAAAGATGTTATTTCTTAGAAAGTTTTCAAGTTTTATTTCTTCAGGATTTGAATGAGTTATTAAAAAATTATAGCGTTCTACACTTAAATTCTGTCTGAATTCATCCTAGTGATTCACTGTAAAAATGTATCAATAGGCGAACGTTAAAGTTATCGTTCATTAATTTAATTTGGATTTTATTTATTCTTCTACAGACTACAGCGCAATAACTGATGGTCTCATAAACTCTTTAATTATACTAAATTATTAAGTAAACACAATAGTCAGCCATTACAGGAATGTACTCAATTAAAATTGTGTTTCCGACCGTGTACTAGTATTTTACAACGAAACCGTAATCCTCTTAGCTCCACGAGCTTACGCGAAAAATGAGATTTTCTTTTCAATTAGGGTTCCTAATATAGTTTATAATAATGAGGGCTTTTGGCCTTACTTGTTGTTATCCTTGATGAATCCTTTCTTGATGGACCCGAGAGTACGTAAGCTAGGTATGTGCTTTAGGGTCAACTCGTAACCATACTCATAAAAGATAGGCCTTTTACTTGAGTTTTAGTTTTCGTTTTTTAATTTATGTCCTTTAAGAACTTAATATATATCGTCTTCATGCTGTTTATTTGTTATTAAAATTGTTTGGTTTCTTCCATAAATAGAATATTTTTATATAGTAATATATAATATATCTATAGACGCTTCAGCCACGTCAGTCTGGCCCTGTGCTAAGTACCTGAGGGCTTGTGTTACAGGTACCAGACAACGGAAATATATATTTAATACTTTTAATTAATACTTTTATACTATACACATATTAAGATTTTTATTATATGATACACATATGTAATACACATCCAAAACCCAGGAACATTGAAAAACTTTTTGCTCCGTCCGGCTTAAGCTACCGACGTGCTTACCAACTGAGCCACAGAGTTCGTCATTTAGAATTGATTTGGCCGCTTCAGCAGTCATTATGACCTGTCCCAATATCTTTGGATTCAATACATCACAATATTTATAAAAACGTTAAGTTTATAGCAAGTGTCAGGTCAGCAGTTTGGATAAAGTGAGACAAAGTAAGCATTTTAAATCGTATAATTAATTCACAAAGGTCATGTCAAAGGTCCATTTGTGTCCTGCAGAGGGCTCAATTATAATATTATCAAAGGGCCCGTCCTCGGCACGTTTCCACGTAGTTATAATGGCGATTGCCCGCCGCTTTCCATTTAATTTATTATATTAAACTAGCTGTCGCCCGCGGGTTTATCTGTGTGGAAATTCGTTTATTGTGCTCTTATATAGCTATTTTTTCATGACAAAACCACAGAATAGAAATGTGTCTTGTCCCGAGACTAAAAGTTTTAAACGCATTGAATAACATCGATGCCGTTTAGCGATTTAACTGAGGACAGATAATATGCACTTAGGTATAGGTAAGTATTATTAATATAAACAGTGTCCAATAACCAACGTTTTTTAAAATTCCGACGTTCATGTGTAGTTATTTAGACTAGAGGTCGCCCTGTGGTCAAAATTCGACCATAAAATATATTTAACCCCATAGGGAAGAGCAGCTATAAAAATATAATTTATTCAAATAAAATGACATAAAGGTCTCGTTACCAGGTCATTAAATTTTATTAAAAAAAACGCGGACGTCAACCATAAACATATACATACAATATTTCGTATATGATTATAGTGGTCGTGTTCTGTAGTGTTTATGACGCATGCGCTTTGAAATTTTATACTGCGCAGACCAAAGAGTAAAAGTCTGTCCAGTATAAAATTCATAGATAAAATTTCACAGCGCAACGCTACTGAACACGGCCAGTGTCATGCCCAAATTTTGTAGTGTGCGTGTTGTAGCGTTCGTAGCGTTTAATTTATTTAAAAAATATAAGATAAAAGCATATTTTAAAAATATTAATATAGGTATTCCACGCTCTTCCTCCATATCAACTTTAACTGGGAGAAATTTCATGCTTTTTTGTCTTTCGTAAAAAGGGGTACACAGTTTTCCGCTCGCATATTAATATATAGATAAACCAGAGTGTATTAAAAGCTAAGTTATTAAATTATGAAAGTCTTGCGACGATAGATCGTGTTAATAGGTCAGGTTATAACCTAATAGTAGTTTCATATAGGCCGACTATGTCTGTATGACAGGTACTGTATATATGTGTCGATCGATACATATTATGATATTAATTCCGTGTTCACTGTTCATACCAAAGTTTGTTATCAGCAGTCGATTATTACGTATAGTTGCTTATTTTGTAAGGTTTGATATAACAAAAAATCGACGATCGAAATGATAGAAAATCACACACATAAAAATATAGCACATTTGAATATTTTTGTCATGCTTCGTTTTTTATTGTTGATCTTAGGATTAAGGAGATATATATACAAATAAATTAAAACAAAGTTATTCTTTACGCAGTTAATACCGAAATAGTTTAGGAAAGTTCAAGTCTACTGAGGTGGAAGACAGATAAAGCCCGCACCCCCGAGACCAACTCCGACTTAAGACGCTCGGAGATTCACCGCAAGAAATGGACGCATACACTTTGTGGACTCCACACACTCTAAACTATGAACACGTACATATAGTTAGAATAATATACAGTATGATAATAATATATAATAGTATCCTCTTACCTATACGTGATTCAGATGAGTATAAATAGCAATTCGGAATGCGTCTCCGCGTTGAGTAAAAAGAGTTGAAGAAAAAGAAAGAGAGAATGAAAAGACAAAGAGGACGTAGAGGCTGGCGACTGGCGCTGCGTAGTAGAGAAAGCGCAGATTTCTACCTAAGCTCCCTTTTTCACCGCATGGCAAAAATGCTTACGTCTTTTATTTAGACTTAATTTTAAGGGACCGCTACATTGTTATTATTTGAAAACATTATTATTATTATTACGTCTCAGTAATTGTGAATTGTGATTTATTTCGGCGGGGTTTAAAATAATCTCACAAAATAATGTATGGTAATGCCAGTTAAATTAATCAATTAGCACTATCGCTTGTCTAGAAAGTAAAACTGACAACTCTACAGACTTCGAACTATTCAAATACAAGGTGCTAAGTAGTGTATGCATCTAATTTTCTGAGTAAATTACTAGTCAGATTAATGCACCACGATTAGTACAGCAATCTTGAACTCAACAATAAAAGTGATATTAAAGTTTTCAATTAAAGCCCGGCAGACAGACATTCCGACTTTTATATTGCAGGTGAAGTATTCGTTAGATTACACATAAAAGTTTAGTGAACTTTTGTAAGAAATTACTTCTGTTACATTCTGTAACTCGGTACAAAAGTAAAATAACATTTCTAATTTGGAGTTTGCGAACCATCATCAAAACTTAATATAACTTTGTATGCAGCTTGCTTGTTAAATTAATTAATTCGAATATCGAGCCATTAATTTAGATTTTCATTATGTTCTATTTATCATTATTATTAATTATAACAATAAAGATATGATACAGATATACTAAGAGCTCCCACTAGCTCTTAATTAACCCTTATTATGAGCAGCAATAATAACAGTTGATTCAGAGTTAGTAATATAAAAATCCATCCATCTATCTATACTAACATACTAGTAATAATATGTTTTTTTTAACGCGCTAATCTCAGTAACTACTGGCCAGTTACAAATGAGATAATAAAAAAACTTGTAAAAACGGTACAATTCACAAAGATTCACGCGAATGTAGTTGCGGGCAACAGCTAGTGTTTTTGTAATGCAAGCTTGTAAGTTCTTTCTCTTATAAATCCTAAAAAATCTATTGTAAAAAGTAATAGAGGCTCTGCCTAAAAGTTGCCCGTCGTCACACAATGCTCCCGTTATAAAATATTCGTGAAAGGAGCCAGCGGTAATAGAACTCATGTTTGAGTAGTCTGCCGTCATTATATGTGATTTAAATCCAGTGAGCAAACAAAGCTTACCCGGCCAGTAATTGGTTTGTGGAACACTGCGCAACCGTTCGATGTATTTCTAATTATGGCTTAAGGAGGCTTTCGCAGCGAACAATCAACGATACGAAAACGAGAAAATAAGGACTCTAGCAGCATATTTCATGAATAGGAAGGCATTATGTACAATAAATATTAGGTATATTATGAAAATACAAAAAGTTTTAACGTAGTTTTTTTCTATGAAACTGTGTTGTCTTTTCTAACGTCTTAGGCAGAATTATTACATGGATTAGTTATAATAGTACTAATCTATATTCTATATATTAATATAAAAATCTTACACATACAATAATTATATAAAACAAAATGTTATATATTTTTTAATTAAAAATTTCGTCACAGTAAAATATGAAATTTCGAAATAAGAAATCACGTATATGTGAGCAACAGTAAATTTAAATGTTTAAATTTGTCAAACAAAATATTTTTAACACAGGTAAAACGAAAGTCCGTAATAAAAAAAAGAAACCGTAACGAACCAAACTTCGCTGGCAGACTTCGTAATGACATCGACGAGTGCCTATCCTTTCAGCTATTTTACATTGGAGATTTAATAAGAGTGGCTCTTATGTCTCCGAAGAGGAAAAATAGCATTGAATGATCTCGAAGAACATTTTTAAAGGAAATATTCGCTAAAGTGTGAGTACACTCACGTTTCGCTCAACTCTTATCACGGACTATTTTGGATAAGTACCCCATTGCTACCTTTGATAATAGGAAATTAAGTCATCAGTGAAGGAAGCAATGGATTCATTATCCTTACTTTCATTTTCAACCGAGTTCTAAAAAGGAGGAGGTTATTTGTTCGGCTGTAGACATTTTTTTTATGTTTGTGCAACCATAGCTCCGCCGTTTATTAACCGATTTTCAAAATTTTTCCTTTTTTGTATAGCGTATTGTTCCGAAAAGGTCCCATGTTCATCATGATAGTGGCTGATGATGGAAACCATGAGTAATTAAGAGAACTTCTCGAAATTTGTATGGAAATATATAGTTAGTTTGGATTTTATAGAAGCATCCCAAGTAAATAGTACCAAAAAGTAAGATTTGGTACCAAGGTTTATGATAGTTCCGAAGGTGCTGAGAGAACTCCGGATTCCTTAGAGTTACAAGTTTGGGGGTTTTGCCGTTGTTTTAAGAACAGTTAGTAAATGTTACTAAGCAAATTATATTTATCATCATCAAATCCCACAATTACATTACGACCCTAGAACACCTCAAAATGTATACGGAAACCTAAGGAAAATTTTATTATATGAGAAAAACCGAATTATATGAGAAGAATACTGAGCAATTCTACCTTTTTGGTAGCATTTCTCAGTTCTTCCCATGCAGTAAAGTAAGATTTCGTACCAAGGTATACCATAGTTTCTGTGTTGAGAAAACTGTTGATTCCTTATAACTTAGATAAAACTTTATACTAAAATAGTGAATAACTTTATTACTCATGATTAAATGGACATACCGACTTCAAAATTATGAAGATTGTGTTCAGAAATAGTTGAGGTTTAGCCAAATTCTGAAAAAGCCCTTTTGTACGATCTAATATTATTTGATACTTTTCAGTTTAAATAGAAGTTTATTTTTATTATTTTTTAGGTAGCTCACATAGCATTTGAAAGCATTAGATAGGCATTTATCTTTCATATTTGAAATGCCCAATTTGTTTTCATCATGATATTTAAATCAAGTTTATGTATATTACTTCAAACCAAATTCTAAGTGCGGCAATGTCCGTTTAGTGCAGCGAAGAATACGATCACACTATTTCCTTCAAAGGTATCGAACTATAAAAACTTGGTAATATTATAATTGGTTATATATTATATAAAAAATTGTCGGGTTTTTCTTCTTGAGGCTATAATTCCTGAATGAACGAACCGATTTCCACAGTTTTGCATTCGTTGGAAAGGTCCTAGGAATCCGTGAGTATAGCAAAGAAAATTCACGAATTTTTTCTTAAGAGAAACCACGAAAATTATTATCTCATACAACGCCATCTCTGATATATGTAGCATGCACTCGAACGGCGCCAGTAAGTGGTTTTTACGCTACTTTCGAAATCTACTCTACTACGAAGCCGCAAGTAAATGCTAGTTTTATATAAAAATAATTCAAAATCGTCATTCCCGGCAGGTGTCTACTAGAATTTATCGTGTCGGAGTCCAACAAGGCCGTAAAACATCTGTCGCAATAATGGCCGGACTTGCAAAAAGCAGACTCGAATGTACGGGTCATAAATTTTTCGGCCATTTCATTGTAATAGGTAAAAAGAACATTAATTTTTCTTTCCCTTTCACTGAAGTCCACGCAGATATTTTATACCCAACTAGCTGTCCCGTCCCCACTTCTTTGCGCTTTTAATACAATATCTTTCGGGACATAGTTTCTAGATAGATTTTTTTCCTATCGCTGTAACTTCTTAGACGTATTAGGAACTTAATATTATAATTTTACATGCTTAATTTTTGTCATCCGTTATTTAACTTATATCAAACAGTTGAGCGCATGCGGAAGGCGGCTCTGTATGAACCCTCCTTACTGTAGTACACACTTTGACAGATGAAGTATGGAGGATCTGTAGATCCTCAAAAGTGTTGCCGTATAGGCACTTATCGGAAAATGGCGAAACAGGCCCATGATGTTAATATTCTTTAAGACCAGTTGTTTACAACCAGTCCAGTTTTAGAATCATTCAACTACTAAAATGGATAAATACATTTTAGTTATTGATTGAATATTACTAACTTTGTTCGTCTACGTAATTTCATTCTGACAATAATTATATAGTATCTATACCACAAACATCAATACAATAACTAAATACCATAGAATGCCATAGCTGCATGCTGATCGATTTAAAAAAATTAAAACATTCAAGACCAAGATGATGTTTACACTTTTTATTGTAACAAATGTACGACTCCTCAACGTTGAGATTGCCTATTCTATTATTATATATTTTTTAATTATTACCGACAAAACATTTTACCAGGAAGGAAATTAAATTAAATGATTTCGCTGTTCTGAATCAAATTATCCGCTTGATTATATATTCCTGCCATGCATACGACGAGCAATAAAAACTTTAGATTTTATAATATTACGTTTAATAATCTCCGAATGTAGAACGATGGAACGTGCAGTGTTTTCGAAGTCTTCTGCCTGCAGCTTCGCTCGCGTTAAAATGTATTTTCATACAAATTATCATGTACTATACTATACTTAGGGGGTAGAAAAATTGGTCAAAATCCTTTCTGACGGATACCTAATTCTTAACATTAACCTGCATTTCATTATTATATTTACACGAATTTCAACCCAATCTATCCAGAAGTTTGGGCTGTGCGTTAATAGGTAAGTTCTATGTCAATCAGTCAATCACCAGTCAGCACTATAATATTTTTTTAATTCAAGTTTTTTTTTTAATTTTTTCCATGCTAACACTTTTTGGATCTAGCAAATCGAAATATAATCATTTACTCCAGGGTTTTTTTTAAGCAAAAAGTGTATTTGACCCCTTTTGACGATGATAGACACTAAAATTTAAAAAAGCATGTAAAAACAAATAATCAATTATTAATTGATGACTTAACAGATAGAAGACCTTGAAAAAGAACTTTGCCGGGCAGCAGGATAGTCTAAAGCTCTTTAAAAACTACTTATTTCTGCATTAGCGCGTTTCAGGCTGTATCTAAAAAAGCCCTACAAAAACCTAGTGGTGTAACGGGGTAAAAAGATATAAGATTTATCCCATCTTCCCAGATGTAGGGCGATTAGCATAACGTCAGGAAGAACTATTCGTTCAGTATTTACAGTAACAAATGTCTGACGGGAGATTTAGAGGACACGCGAGGATCCGATCTCATCTGAGAAAAACATTTCCTTATTTATGTTTATAGCCATAATGTTTATTGAATATTGTAACATATATTTAATTTCATGTATCTGTTTCGAATTCATATTTTTTTTACTTTTGATACCACTTAACTAATAACTTCTTAACTGTAAAGGAAAAATAAGTGTGTTCAATTAATATGAAAATAAGAATTCAGTATAATTTTAGATGTCTATGTTTCATTATTATATCCTACTTTCTTCTAATATTATAAATTCTTTTTACTTCACGCTTAAACGGCTGGACCGATTTCGATGAAATTTGGCATGTAGCTAGCTAATATTCTGGATTAACACATAGGTTACTTTTACGCGTGTAGCACCACGAGGCACAGCTTGTATTATATAATAGATACAGGTCAAGATAACCTAACCTAAACTTAAGTCTCTTTTTTATACAGACTAACATTACATCCCCTTACTAGTAGAATGCTGTCTGCGTAATAATATCTACCTGTATGCCATATTTCAGTACAATCAGTCCAGAGTGTGCGTTGTCGGATCACCGTGTAAGACAGTCAGTCATCTTTGAGTTTTGTATATAAAGTATTTGTGTATAGTAAAACACGTGGCCGATGCACAGTGCATTAGGCGCCATTAACTTATGTGTCCACGAGCTCCATTATACTGCGGCGTGTAACTCTAACTACGTTACCTTTGAATATTGCTAAAATTAGACTCAACTGTTTTGAAACTAATCAATGTACTGGTTTGGTGGTATTTGTCTTTAAATTATTTTATAATCTTGATTAAATACAAAATAGTATTGATATTAGAACAGACTATTCATATTTTTAAAACAGTCCTTGTTGGTACTTACCATCAATTCAACTGTAACTAACGCGACATTCTTTGTTACAATATGTATAGATATGTGTTAAGTACGCGAGGGACTTGTGTTACAGGTACCAGAAACGGAAATATATTCATTACTTTTATACTATACACTTATTTAAGATTTTTATTATAAAATACACATATTTAATACATACCCGCGACCGCCGGGGTGAGCTACTAAAGCTCTCAACCACTTCGCCACAGAGGTTTTTGTATTACCATAAAAATCATAACCTACCTTTGGTTTTGACGTCGGCGGGTTAATGTTGGTATAATACCGAACGCGAATAATGACAATACCAAATAACCACAACAATTTGTGGCCAACTGCAACGGATTCTGCGCCCGTTGTAACATTACACCGAGTAACATTTTGATTTCCGAATAAATTATTTCCTTATTGCACATTATTATTTATTTACTAATAAATACCCACGGCTTTGCTCGTCATCAATGATTTATCTCCCGGGAGCATTTAATCGGAATAAAAGTATTTATTGTTAAGAGATTTTGCCTATCTATACGACTATAACATCCGCCCGTTCTTACAAAATTTTTCGGCTCTGCTCCTATAGATAGTAGCGTGATGTTTTAAAAAGTATTCAGTTTTCTTCCCCGCGACTAAAAGTATCTCCATTCCAAACACCAAAACTATTTCAGCTATTTCAAAGTGAAGAGGTAACAGACATGCATAAGTATAGATTATATTCTTATTAAAAAAACGTCCCAACACCCGGCAAAATCACAATACAGTAGGTAACACAATCATGTATTCTCATCACAAACGCTCGCCGCAGCCTTGATTAACTACAAGGGAACGTGCTAATACAATAATTTGTTACTAAGTTGCCGGGCGGGTGAACATCCTGAATATAATAAGCTTATATCTAGGTGATAGACTGGAAATGGGATATTGTGATATAAGGCTAAATCCGTACATAGGTATATAAGTACAGGCTACAACAAATTACAAAATAACAACAAAGGTACAAATCAGTGATGTAAGTCCTCTCTGAGTTCACAGTGAAAATAGAAGCATTATAAACATAGTATGTTTTGAACTATTATATCTTAAGGAATTGATATTGGGCCACTTTTAAGTAAAACATAGCTTGTAAAAATAGCAGCTGTGAATAAGTTTTTTTAAAATATACGGTCTTATTAAAAAGATTTATATATTAACTAAAGTGTTGCGTTTGAATTTATAAAAAATCGAATAATTATTAATATCGGCTTTACCACAACGCAAGGCAATAAAATATAATAGGTAATTAAATTTTGTACTGTTTTTAATTTCGTATTGTATAATGTCTTCAAATATTATTTAAATGATAGTTTCGTATTGTCTTGTGTGATTTATAAAATAAACACATTCTTATTATTATTCTAAAGAAAGGTAAAACAAAGAAGCACATTTTCGTATTTAAAACTAGTTGTTGTCCGCAACTTGATTGCTAGCAAAATGAAAGATAGGATCACAACAAGCCCTGATCACGTCAGAGATACGGAAATAAATAAATAAAAAATACATTGCGCCAAAATACCTATATGCTGCCGAGACCTAAAAGCTATAAGACAAAGTTTTATTCAAATCCTTGCAATAGTTCTGAAGCCTAGCGCGTACAAACAAAAAATTACTCTTTTGTAGATTCGTGTTCTTTTACTCTTCCTTAAACCTTCCTCACTGATTATTTTGCCTTAGGAGAGTTACGCTTCGGCACTAACGGGCCGTCTCAATCGGAGTGATACCACGGCCTTACAGAAAACTGGCGTATAAAGTATTGTGCTGTGTTTCGTTCACTAAAGAGAGTTTACGGGTAACCCAACTTCCGTAATCCCCTTATAATTATTCCCAGTCCCTATACCCTCATAAAGGCCGGCAACGCTTATTATTTAACATTTTTTAACGTTTATTATTATTTGTTAAACAGATAAAATGAGATGTTCAATTGCAGTAAAAAGTAGCCTATGTCCTGCTCCAACGCCCCAACTAACTTCACAAAAAAATCACGTCATGAAGTTGCTCCGTTACGACTTTAAGGTAAGATAAACAAACAAACACACTTTTCCATTTATAATATTAGTATGGACGGACATGTGGTAGCGCCGTCGTCGGAGCGGAACTTCCCGCGTCATTATATCCGCTGATGAAACGTCAACCCGTGTGTGGTTGTGATACAGTATATTGTTTCACGCCACGCTCCTGATAGGTGGTGTCGTATTATTAACATTTATACCTATGTTTTGTCTGTTATTGTGTAAAAGTTGATTAGATTTACGGATAATTCTTATAACTGTCTGTACAGACAGTGAGCATAAGTTCATAATAACTATAAGAAATTACTCCTTGAAACCATTCGAGGTAAAACTTTTCTTACTAATATTATAAATGCTATACAGATAGCTACGTGAACAGACAGTGTTTCTAACCTCTCCACTTTCAAGCAACTGGACCAGTTTTGGGGGCATTTTGTATGGTAATATTTTGAGTCTTGGAAAAGAACATATAAATAACTTTCACCCCGAAAAAAACTAGGATTACGAACAGCTACAAGATTTTACGAAATGCCATTCACTACGAACCTTAACGATCTGTTATAACGTGATAGGGCCAACAAGCTGCTGGGTCTCTTGTAAAATACCACAGTGGCTACTAAATAATAATTATAAACTAATATATACAGTGACTACGAAAATCGTGAGCAATTTAATGTAGCCGTTACAATTATAGTTATTATTGTAAAAAAAATCGTTATTGCAACCTTATTGCTGTAAAGTTTTTTGTTTCCAATATGTTGTAAATAAACCTAAATTTAAAGACGTCTTCGTTAAACGTAGCTTTACTAAGACACTCGTAGCACTTCGTAGCCAACCGTAGCTCATTTCGTAGAATCTCGTAGCAGTTTCTAGAGAACCGGGCTCATTTCGTAGCACCTTGTAGCAGTTCGTAGCAAACCATAGCGTATTTCGCAGCACTTCGTAGCATTATATCGTGGCAGACCGTAGCGGCTCGTAGCGTCCCAGAACAATGCCGTGAATGGGACGCGAGATTAAACCCTCTTACCGTGAGTATAGACTGCATATTCTATGTTAATTATAATAAATTTAAGTTTCTATACGTTGTACCTTAACTAAAGATATTTTGCACCCGTACCTCGGATTTCACGCAGCTGTACCTTTTTAATATTCGAACTTTCATACATTTGAATAATATAAAACTTCATATGTATTTAATACAACTATATTATATTTTAGTATAAAGCTTGTATAATACTATAAAAGCTGTGAATAATATAAGTCACTCTCCGACAGCGCGAGTTTAGGGCATAATAACGTTATACATTGTCATAAAGCACCAGGAAAAGCCGTTTAAGCTTTATAAAGCAGGCTTTCGTCTCATATAATGGTAAGCCAACACCGTCCACCCGTATATTTTAAGAGTTAATATAGGGTATCTATATCCCCTATTTAGTTTCGACACAAAGCTTTTATAATATAAAAATTTGATGTTAAAATATAGTAGTTATAGTAGTAAGTATATTAGCTAAATTCTTTACTTAGACTTGTAAATGTTGAAGTTCAAAACGTGATGTAACCTATTTGTACCATATTCTGAACAAATAAATGAATTATGAATCATGAATTGATTGTCCTGAACCTCAATTGACCTGAACACGATTTTTAGAATTCTATACCATAAAAACCCTATTACTAAGACTTTAATTTCTGTCCGTCTGTCCGTCTATCTTCAGGCTGTATCTCAAGAACGGTATTAGGTATAAAATTGAAAGTTTCACAGAATATGTATTTTTCTTGCCGCTATAACAACAAATACTAAAAATAAAATAAAATAAAATAAATAAAATATTTAAGGGTGGCTCTAGTATAACAAATATGTTTCCTTCCTTAATAATAGATTAAAAAATTTGACACAATTCTCTTTGGCAGCGTGACCAAGCAATCTAAGATGGCTCCCGTATTCTCGAAGGCGTGGAATCAAATCCCACCTATTCCATTCAATGAAACAATTTTTCGCCTATTTTTTGCTCAGCTGGTACGAAACCCTTCGTGCGCGAGTCCAACTCGCATTTGGCCGGTTTTTTAAAACATAAGTTTTAAAGTAACATATATAAAGTTAGTAAAAAAGTGGTCACAAACAATATAATCTGTTAGTTCACAAGCGAAAAAAAGACTGGTATCAGTCTAACACAATTAAATCAAATAAGACTTAGATTTACCTCAGTAGTCACAATAATTATTTACATTTATTCCCGTGGTGCTACCCCTTTAGTTCTTTGACTTTTGGTCATTGCAACTTTGTACTGTCTCCCGCTTTGTACGGGGAGGAAAAATCTGGTATTTCCTACTCCTCCTATTTTCTTCTGATTAATTTCGTTGCGGGACCTAAGATACCTTTAGCACGTCCCTCGGGTGTGAGATCACATCAAAGGGTTTTCGTGGTTGGATACCGCTGCCGATCCTGGCGACACAGGAGATACAGTGCTGGAAATGTGTGGTGGGCCAAAGCCCGTTTAAAAAAAAGCGGATCAAATGTAAATTGTCATTTAATTTAATGTATCGTGATAACTACAAGCAATTAACTTGTTAATGCCAAATGTTATGTATGCAGATGCAATAACACGGCTTGTGTAGTCAATCAAGCGGATTACATAAAATTAAACCTATTTATGCGTAATTTATTACGGGTAAAAGATTAATTTTAATTAATAAATTACTGCTGCCCGTGAATTCATTACGTTAAAATCATTTCCAATTTTTTTGTAATGTGGTGTGGGTGTCAAGCCAACACGCAGAGGCACTCTTACACAATTTTGATCTGAATGCAAAATTATTAAATACTAACAATGGTATATTTTTCATATACAGCAATGTAGTTCCGTACCAAAGGAATCAAAATTATTTAAGCGGTAGAAGCATAAAGTTTCCACATATAACATTGGATAAGTTACTTATCCAATACTTCCGCGGGATAATTTATATTCTACGCGGGCGGAGCTACGGTCAAACGCTAGTTTTAAATAATCATTGCCATTTGCTAACATTTTTTAAGAAAATAATAGGTAAAAATTTATAAATTACCTGAAAGTTTTGTCAGATTCAACCAATTGAAGTCTTACACGCGGTTTTTAAAAGTTAGCCATACTAAGGCATAAAGACGACGGACGAGACACGGACGACGGACATCTACTTAAATCTTAGCATATATTTAAATATTCGGTGAAATAAATTAGAAAAAAATAACTCACTATACTTACTGCAGAAAATACTTTATTTTATGCAATTTAAAGTGAATTAAATAAAAATTATATAACAAGATGTAGAAATGTTTGTGTGAATTTTATATTATCCACTTAGCGAGAGCTCATACCACTATCTCTATTAGGAGGCTTACGCTATTATGTTTTAATTAAATATTACAGGCCTCGCCACCACTCGCCGACGTACAAAGGCAAAGGCCTTATTAATATTTTGCCCCAGATATAATGTATCGAGGACATCAGCTTAGATTTGGCGTCTATATGTGCAGAATTTTATAAGAGCGTAGACAATAGTATATAGTGCAGAGCACGAGCGAAGCGAGTGCATTCACTTGCTCGAGTCGGCAAATGACAACTTTACACGAGTTGCACATACTATTTTTTATTTTCTCATGTGTGGAAAGTGGTATCTTCGCGCATACTTTTGGGGTTGAAAAGATTACCCACTACACAATTATCACACTAGTTTTGAGTAAATTTAATGTCAATTTGAGTGCGACAAGTAAACTTCTCGCACCCAAGTTTACTTGTCGCGCTCAAATTGATATTAAGTTTACTCAAAACTAGAGTTGTAATTGTAAAGTGGGCAATTAGACCACTTTCGACCCCAAAAGAATGCGCAAAGATACCACTTTCTCCGCATAAGTAATAAAAAGTTAGTTACTGTCATGAATGTACGTAGTATTTGGTTATATACTTACTATATTTTTTAACTACATAAAATACAACACAAGTACAACTGACAAATGTTAAATAAAATATCTATAAAATAAATAGGGTGATGATACTATCATTAACATTATATAAACATTATTTCCAAAAATTAATTAATCAGTAGCAAGTAATATCATCAGAAATTAAATTGAATGTTGCAATAATATACCTCCGAAACGTTATTATTCTGTAATATTCAATGATCATGAAAATAATGAGTGTTACTCATTTACAAATGATTTCGATTGAGTATACAGCTCATAAGCGGTGAGTAGAATATTATATTTAAAGCAATAGTTTTTTTATTCCTTCCGTTAAAGTGAAATTCGAACATATGTACACTTTTTCTAGATACGCGACAGCGTTTCAAGCTAAGTTCAAGCAAAAAGGAACTGGCTGCCAGCGCCAAGGGTAATATTACAAGAACCATTTGGTACCACTTTTTACCCCTCATTAACTCAAAACTTACTAACGTAAATACAAGAAAGTACGTGTGTCTATAAGAACAACTAGAAGCTCAAATTTCATGATCCTAGCTCAAACGGTTACGAAGATATGAAAGTCCAAAGGTCGTAAATTCCCACTGACTGACTGACTTAAAGTCCAAAATCCTAACCTACTTGGAAGTAGGTTTACCGATCTAGATTCCAATTACCGATCTAGATTCCAAATTTTTTAATAACTTTAAAAAAATTAGAATCTAGATCGGTAATTGTAAGTAATAGGTTTTTTTTATTCAACGGTGGGATCAGAAGCTATATTGGTTTTAATGTTATAAAAAAGAATGGTTTTTTTATTAAACATTTTATTCGAGCATTTAGTTGAATGTGACATAAAAGATCTGCGAAGCTTGGTTACGAAAATATGAGGCTTTGCTGTTCTATGTTATTACATGCTTACCTTACCTTTAAATCAGTACTTTATGTTACAGTATTCTTTGGTATATTTATAATACCCCCTATCATAATCTGACAAATTCAATAACATTTCAAAACTTAAAAATAACTTTTTTCTAACCTAATAACTTAGAAAACTGATTTTTATACCATGATAATCAGAGACATGTAAAAAGCCTACACTAGCTTAACCTGACGCACTCGAGTAAATCCCAATTTCCCCTCTTGGGCTCCTATACTATAAGGCTTTGTTTTGTATCATCACCTATTTTGTTACAAAATACATAGACATCTGCCGACAAAGATAAGCTCGCGACCGATATTGCCGTTTTGTTACCATTCCTCTCTGCTCCAATTTCAAAGATATCTACGTCAAAATAAATGAAGACGTTTATGAAACACAAATACTCATCTGTGAGAATGATGAGAACGTGCTCGCCCCAACTCGCGAGGGATTATATAAAGCGCTGCCAAATTATTATTAATTTCATCGAGCGTGTTTGTACACAATCAATTAATTTTATTCAAGTAATCTTATCGAGAAGGACATAATTGATTATCTGTTAAGTGATATAACGAGTATGATATGGCAATGTTATTTTATAATAAAGGGAGATAGATGCCTTTACAAAGATGTAGCATATACAAAACCTCAAATGGTAAGAACATTTTTGTGTAGTACTTAGACAGTGTCCGCGCGGTGATTTTTATCTACGAGAATAACATTTTTAACCTGCGGTAAAAATCCACGAAAAAATAATATAATATGAAATAAGGCCGTGTGATTGAAATCCAATCAATTCCTGAAATATACAACGTTAACCTATTCTATAAAAATACAATATCTCTTAACAAGGCTTTATGATAAAAAAAATTTAAACCCGTATTAATAATATTCTTAATCTATTATATAAAAATAAGTCGGATTTTCCTTCCTGACGCTATAACTCCAGAACGCACGAACTGATTTCCATGATTTTGCATTCGTTGGAGAAGTCTTGGGCTCCATGAGGTTTCTAGCAAAAAAATCAGGAATAATTTCAAGAGAAAAGTTACCACGTGATCGCGTGGCAACAGCTAGTATAATATATAATTCTTGTGTGCGTGCTTGTAACTGAACAGCTTCCAAATGACTGGACCGATTTTGATTTTTGCATTAATTTTAGGGGATTTGGGAATGGATTAGATTCACAAACCAAGATCGGCTCGCTAACGTCAGTCGGAAAAGTAAAAATATAAAATGGCGCTACGTTAAAATTGCTCATTTCCTTATTCCTCGTATCAACGCTAAGATAATTTCCCTTTGTAATATAGCATGACTTGCTTTTGTTTGATATTGTGTTACCTCAGTAATTAATCAGGAGAAACAATGTATGAAATCATTAAATTCTTAGCCAGTGAACAAAGAATTTTCAACTATGTTAATATGCCATCATAAAATCATGTTACTTTTTGTATGCAGAAATTTTAGGTTTCTAATTATTCTTGTTCATTCAAAACTTTTTATTAATATTTATCACAAAAAAATTGTATTACATTAACACTTTTAAAGTACAATCAGAGAAGTTGAAACAGATACAGATCGTCGATGAAAATAATTTGGTCGGATATTGTCAAATTTACGCGACAAATCACGACTAAGATAGAATTGACATATTCCAACTAAATTACGTAGGTCAGTTAACTGGCTCCCTTTTAATTTCCTCCATTATACATCACTTTTAAAAAATCATTTGCAAGGTACAATTATTAAAAATATTCAATAATCATGCTTAATATCAATATTTCAAACAGAAACTGCTCCTCACAATTATGAAAGAGGTTACCTAAATTGCACGCCATCGCTTTAGTATTAAAAAAATGTTTGTCTTAATTTAAGTAGATCTTACTAATTTCATTTCTGAAGTGATTGGTTCATAGTTTTAATGAAACATGCGATCATAATTTGACTAAGTCTCCAGTAAATTTAAACTTAAAAAGCTAATATCATAGTTAATAAAAATATAATCAGAGTTAGTGACGGTGAGTATATCGACGCACATTCCAAACCACTGGACGGATAAGGGTGAAATTTAGCAGGTAGCTGTTATAGCATCTTCTAAGAAGGGATCTTGATTAATCTACCCCTAGGAAATAAAATAAGGACGATGAAAATACTCTTGAACTCGAGAAAAGCCAAAGCAAAAGCTAGTCATCCATAAAATAATAAAAAATTGTCACTATACAAGCGGGTAGTGCGATACTCGCGCAATACGACGCACTCACCTCACAATGCGCCATCAATTTTTATTTTGCGTTAGACAGAAGGGACCGCAATAAAGTGGATTTTATTGGCGAATTGAATCGTGATTTTATAGTGATCGCTTCGACTAATACGCACATCATGTGTGCAACATCACAGGTTATTGAAAGCTAGCCTTTGGCCGCGACTTCGTTCGCGTTAAAATGTAACAATGTATAAAATTGATAAATTCAACCTCAAAGGGGGTAATAAAGGGTGTGAAAGTTTGTATACTGAAGTATTTTCATACAAAGTACCATACCTTATTTTATGCCCTTGGGGTTAGAATTTATCATAATCCTTTCTTTGCAAATGCGAATGTCTTTGCACATCTACCTGCATAACAATTTCAGCGCGATCCATCCAAAGCTGTGCTTTTATATCTATGAAACTACAACTACAAGTTAGCAAAGATACAAGAACTACAAGTGCACATGTCAAAATATTATAGTGCGAGTATTGTAGTGTCTAGTGTTATATTTATTAAACGTATACGAAATAAAAACACATTTTAAAATAATATTAGCATTCTATGTATATCTGAAGCTATAACTAGTAGAAATCTCATACTTATACATCTACGCACCTTTCATAAAAAGGGGTATTAAGTTTTCCGCTCCGATATATTATATCAGTCAAAATTTGCTAAAAATTTAAATTTCTACGAAGCTTAAAGAATTCGTTTCAAATATTTATTGAGCTGGTATCCGAGTTAGTTTGTGATACATACGACTGAAGTTTAATCTTTTATTTATTTTTTATCTTTTGCGTGAAATATTCAAATACCAGAATGTATTCGTGGAGCGACGTGACAGCTCTATCAGAACTTTTGTATTAAACTTTACCAATATACGAACAAAAAGCGGATTTTTTGCTTTTTAAAGCTGGTTTTGTGTTGAAATTACTACAGTACTCTTTGTTTACGGCTTATATCATATCAAAGTTACATCGTTAAAACGTCACAATTCTCTAGATGTAAAATAATATTTCTCTAACTCGTTTCAAAAAAATTAATGTTTTTCGCTCTCGATTTTATTAAACAGAAACTTATCTGTGAAATTGCATTAAAAATAATTAAAAAGAGTGCACAGCATTGTCGATTAATCTTTACAAAAATGTATAAAGCTTGAATATGAAATACACATGAGTTTTTCCAGTGTTACCATTGAATTCGCATAAACATGCGACAAGTTACTCTCTGATTAAAATTATAAAACGAACGCTCATACAAATGCAAGCGCTCGTGTAGTTAAAAGTACTATGACAACGTAAATTCACTTTATTTAATCAAAAGCTGCAAAGAGGTTTCTAATATTGACGACCTCGTTCACCTGCCGCTGAAGTGTATTCAGGCCAAATATCTAAACGGCCTAGCCGCACCGAAATATTTCATATATATACGCTAAATTATAATAAAAATACCAAGGTTTTCTGTGATGAAGGCGTGTTCTTTTTTTTATTTTTTTATACAAACAAGACGAGCAAGCGAGTCACCTGCTAGAAAGCAACTACCGTCGCCTTATATATAGGCGACGGTATTCGCAACTTGAAATTGCGTTACCGGCCTTTATATGTAGGTGCGTTTGGCAGCCTTTCATTTTGCAGGTTGAACAAATGCAAAATCCATGTGATTTTCTTTCTTTGATCTAAATAATCAATTAATCTGAGAGCATATAATATATGTCGGAAGTAAAAGACATCAACACATACAACACAGAGCATATATTTTTTTCATTAAACATTTCTCATTCCTAAATAATAATCACTAATCCTACAGTACTTAAATATAAGATATATCGATTTTATTTGTTTTTACTAATTGTACACTTGTTACTTGTTAAATTTAATTTGGACAAAAATACAATATCCGTCTTATTATACACGCAAAAAAAAATATCAAAGTTCACGGCATTTAAAAGTTAAATGATTAATATTCAACCTAATAACATCAACGAAAAAATAAAGTTTGGGTTTCGTTTTGATTGCGAGGAGAGTTATAACAAAGGAAAGTTTTCGCTTAATTGTCTAATATCTCTGACTCAGCAGCACAAATGAAGTGTATTTAGAGCGAGAGGGCGGAGAGTTTTTGCGCTAACTCGCTGCACAAACACCGTGCACCAGGCACTGATATGTCGGGGGTGACCGCCCGCCCCACCCGGTGTTGCCAACTCATAGAAGTACGAGTCCCTAAGCTAAATCAAAAGTCGTTAAAATCAGGCGTCAAAGTTTACTGGCGCTGTAAAATATTGGAGTTGGAGATGAAACTGAAAAATATAAGTTACTCGATAATAACTTAACTATGTAGGGCGCAGAAATGTACTATCAGCGAAGGCGATACAAAGCTAGATTGCGGATCTAAGTAAGTTAATTGCGTTCTGTTAAAGCCAGCCGACAGATCACGACATACATGGAATTGACATCCCGACCAAATAACGTAGGTCGGTCAACTGACTCGTTTTCAATTTCTTAGATGGTAAATTGTTTAACTTTTATTTCATAATATCTTTTTGTTGTTAAGACTTGAATAAAAGTAGTCACTTCTAGAAATAAAGTCGCTAAATTGGCAACACTGTTTTTTTTTGTTTTTGCAGTTTAAGTGGGGGGGGGGGGCCCTTGAACTGAATTAACATGAAACACCTGACCTTGCTATATGTGCTTGTCACGTTTTATGTGCTTTTCATTTTTGATTTTTTACTTATATATAAATAAATACATAAGCTTATACAAACTTTACTGTATACCATAAACCGCCATCATTATGATTGTATAGGGTTTTAGGGCTTCGTAGCTAAAATAGCAAAAAACGATAACCTCTGGATTAAAGATGTCTGTCTGTCTGTCCTTCCGTAAGCCACTGGCATTTTGATCTGAAATTATAATGACTGTAGTATTAAACCTTGGTAAATTAGGTAAGATTTTAGACAAATAATAATAATAAGAATTATTGAATTTCAAAGGGGTCCCCCGTACTTGGAACTGAAACATTTTTTTTTTCAAAATTGGACCCATAAATATACCGCGTAGTCGGCGTTGGAGTAATTTTTTAAATAACTTGGCGCAATTACGGAATCTTTACGTACGTACGTATGAATTAAAGTACGTTTACTTAGTTGAATGCAATTTGGAAATAAATAATTAAATATTAGGATCTCATAATGAATAATTGGATATTATAAATACATATTAGGATAGGAATTCATTAATATTGAATCTATGATTCGTTTTATCGCGATAGTTGTATCAGCGTAAACATAATTATAGAGTGTACCGACTTCAAATAAGCAATCAGATCGTCGCGAGTATTTCTGTAGGCAGACCTCGAATTCCAAAGCAAGGCAAAGTTTGCCTTTGCCTTGCTTTGGAGGGGGTTTTAACACCCTTGCCGGCTGGTATTTCAAATTTGTAATTTTAATAAATAACAAATTAAAAACGAATATTTCAAAACTTGATTCTAAAAATGTTGATATAATATGTCAAAATATTTAAACAACAACTAGATAAACCCCTTTTCACATTCAAACGTTCGCCGTACGGTCACCAAGCCTCGTAAAGAAGTAATTTATTTGCAACTATAGAGTTTTTACATGGCGCTATGACTTTCCGGCGACCGTGTGTCGCCCGTGCTTACATACTATACAAATGGCTACCGTTTCAGTAACGTATGGACTTGTAAAAATGCTTTCTCATGAACACGGGCGCAAAACTTTGCTGAGGTCTTTGTATTTAAATTGCCGTATTAGTTAAAATATAAATGTAACACCATTTCTAAGACCTGATTTCTCCATCGTTATATTAAAAGTTAAAAGACCAATAAAGTTTAGTTAGTTTAAAGTCTATCTGTTGCCTACGACTTTTCCCGTGCTATCACGGTATTGGTAGAAAAAAACAAAGAGTGTTTGTTATTAAAAACCAATAGAAACTTCTTTTTTGATACTTACAAATAAAATAAAAAATCCATCTCTATCCAACTATAACGCGTTAACAATTATATATTCGTTATACGAAAATTAAGTATTAATTTCATATTTTATTAGTAACAATCTTAGTAACAAGTTTTGTCGTAATACGTCAAACGTATGAATTTGAACTTTTCTTCTGAGATGTCTTTGGTTTTGTTAACTATGGTTATATTCTATTACTATCACGTAAGGGGGAATGTCGCGTGACATCGCGATAACGCGCACAGCTCTCGCGGTGACATATGAAATGTGACGTCACACACAATGCGACCCACGCCTAAATCCCGGTAATGTTTTATTTATAACCCGATAGATCCCCTTTTTCACCCGAAATTCGGTTGTTTGCAAAAATAGAAAGTAATTTCGGCTATATTTTTCACATTACACAAAAGTCTAGAGTAAAAAATGGTGTTCCATAAAATTGTCACGTCTGTCTGTCGGTACGCTCATCTATATCAATGTCAAAGTTCGTCTAAGAAATATTTCCCAAGAATCTCAATTGATATTCCGAGTAAGGAGGGCAAAAAATATTAACTTTATGTCTGATGTTTATTGTAAATAACTCGGCTCGCCGGCTCTATAACTAAAAACGTCAATGAATATCTTGTAACTGATTGCTTCATGATAAATTTAAATACAAAGTAGAATATTGTAAAGTGAAATGTTGATATCGCAGCTATATCGGGGTATGTGCAGTGTGGATTATGTTGCGTACCATCGAAAAAATTAATTCCTAGAGTTGACTGGCTAACGTCATTATTATATAAGTAATGTCAATTCTATGTAAATTGTCTCTCCGCTGGGATTGACATAACACGACCTTTTAATATAATCGACCTTTTAAAAAATTAATCAGGTGCACAACCTGGCTATGAATCAACTTCTCTGGCAGTAAATATTATACCCTCATGAAGTGAAAGTAAGTTAGTGGAATGGGAACCGTAAATGTCAAGATTTTTTATTATTTCTAATTTTAAAAGAAATCTTCATATTGATTGATACTCTCGGCATGAAACCGGAATTAAAGTACCTTTTCTACTATCTAAGCCACTCAATCTGGAATCTGTAGGTAAAGCCATGAAAAGCCATACCGTTACCACTTTAAAAACGTACACCTATTATCTCGTATAATTTAATTTAAAATTATAGTCACTACGTCTTCTTTCAATTAGCTACGAATAGAGTAAAATTCTAAAAGCGATCAACTAAAATCCGATACTAAACTACTTGTTCCAAACGGAACCGAAGCGGTACCGTCAACAATCGAATCGGGAAATCCCATTACTCGACGTAAGGCAACGTAGACTGCACATTATATCTAATAGCGGGAAAAGATTCCCCTTTTGTCTTGTACTAGCTATTTAAAGCGGCGTATTTACTTAGAAAGCATCGAGTTGGTTCTATAAAATATTTTTACAAAACGTTTACCTGTATGTATTCAAAGAGAAATAAACTATTTTGCAAAAGAAGGATTATAAGTCTGTTACTTGAGATATAGTATGATATTCATTCGTTCGTGGTAGGACATGAAGTAAGGATACAGAAATGAAAGTTTTTCCATAATACCTCAATAAAATAACAAGTAATAGTACTAGCACAGAAGACTCAGTCCAAAAGTTCCTTAAAGTTAATATCAATCATGTTACGTTCTTTTTTTTCTTTATTTAAAGGCCTTCATTTCATTCAGTTGGCCTTAAAAAATAGTAAACATTACTATTGTTTTAAGGCCGTTTACGTTCTTAATAATTTGAAATCTTAATAAGTTGAAATTCCGACCGCGCCATGCTGAATACCTACAATTATAACGCTTAAGATTGCGCTCGAGCGCGCTCTCTTTCTCAAGCATACCTCATATCTTCGCTGACGATTAGGATTATCACCTTTTTAGAAATACATAATATTAAAATTTTACGTTGTCGTGCAACATGCCAATAATTGTCAGAATATGTTACGTGTGAAGATATGTATGTAATGGAATCTAGGGCATCGAATTTAACCATCTTTAAATGATAATGGCTTTATAACAACAATAATCAACACATATCATAAAAAGAGATAAATATTAAAATATTTATCTCTAAACGTAAAATATTTATAAAAATATGAAAACATCAAATAATTTTTTAATAAAAAAAAACGCATGTGAGTCCCTGGTGATTTGTCCCTCCGGAGAGGTACTTGCGGTTTGACGACGTGAGACTCTGTATGAGTATTTAGATTGTAAAGAATCGTCCGTAAATCAATGACAAAAAAGTCACGCTTACATAGATAAATGAATTCGAGTAAAGTATTTTATCATTTAAAGTGACAATTGCAGACTTTACTAAAATCTCATGAGTCTAGTATAAAAGCAACGGAGTCGATAAAATAAATATCAGCTTTTAATCTTAGGGACTTACATATTGTAGCTTTGGAAGGTTCGGTTATAATGTTTTCCGACGCAGTTCGTGACCAAATTTCTTCTCGATCAATCTTTTCGTGCGTTCCTCAGTGGGAAATTGCTGTCTATTTACTGACTGTGCTTGTCAACAAACACAATAGAACACCAAATGTGTTAGTGTCGTTTATGTCGGCACACGACTCCAACTGGGGAAATTGATATTATCTCGATAATATAATAATGAGATAGTACTTTTTGCTGATGATACTTCACTTATTTTTAAAGTGAAGAGACAACAGTCAAATTACGAC
>JAOTAV010025499.1:0-21610 GCA_026546445.1 Cyclargus thomasi
GGCAACGCACTTGCGACTCTTCGGATATCACAAGTGTCCATGGGCGACGGTAGTTGCATATTACATAAATAAAGTATTTTTGTTTTAATAATAATAAATATATAGTATTACTTTTTAAGTTTGTTTCTCCAAACTGTAGTTCATTTAGTAACGTTTAAATTACCATTAGGTTTAATAGAACTTGTTATTAAAATACTTTCCAATTTCCTAATCCAGTTATAGTCCATCGACAGTTGATATTTTAATTACACTGAGAAAATGGACTAAAAACTAAACACTTTAATTGAATACATAAATGAAAGAAGCAGATAACTAATATTTTACTACCTTCGAGAAAGAACTCATTTTGTCTTATAAAACTTTGACAAATCTTGTAATTTGGCGATTTCATTATATAGCTTGTCTTTCTAGCTGTATAGCTAGACTTAATCCACATTATTTAAATTTCGAAATCATCTCTCTCCATTTACGCAAAAGTTCGGCGGTTTTTAAAAATGTTAGTTACCCGCTTCTTCCACTTGCGTCGTCAATTATATCCAAGCACTGTTTCATAATACATAATAACTATGTGTTGTTACTTGTACAGCGCAGTAATAGTACCAAAGACCACTAATCATAGTTATTTCGTAATGATAACTGCCTATATTATTACCGTGACAAATAATGATTTAAATGAAAGTAGTAGTACGGAAAAGGCAAATTTTGTCAAATATGCCTATAGAAGAAGAGGTGATGCAACGAAGTAGGTGCGTTCGACAGAGAGTGGCAAAACTTATTAGAGAAACGACAACTTTGGAAGGAAAGACAGGAGGTATTTAGCCAGCAGTGTTATTTGGCCTTTGTTGTAAAAAAAATAGCTATAGACAAGTACCCAATAGCTATAGACAACTACCTCATCGTCAGGAATCAGCCCATACAATATTTAAGAAAAAAGTTAGTCGTACAACGTTGCTTTCTTCACTGTAAACTTTATACAAGGTTTATACACATATAGACCTTAAAGTATTATCTACCCATAAGTAATAAGTAGTAAGTAAAGTAATAAGTGAAGTGATTTTTTAATTTTTTAAATATTTACAACTTTTCAAGCTTAATAAATCTCTTAAACTTTACTCTCAGAGCGCAGTGCACTTAGACTGTAGTACAGTATCGTTGGCGTATAGGAACACTATTGTGACTGTACCATACACAGTCGCCTTGCGCACTGTCAGAGCGGGCCAGTCGACTCGAGCGCGCCTACCATGCGCACATCTGTCCGGTCGCGCGTCAAAACGAATTCGAATTTCAAACGATTTATCGATTACACGTTCTAGAATCGATGTTTTACAGTGTTTAGTGCCAGTTCAGTGTCGGTGTTGCAAATAGTAAAAACTCTTTTATCAATCAATATTGCACGGCCGTTATTTGTTTTGATAATTAAAAGTTTTTTATAAATAAAATAACCTTAATTTGACTGGCTAAAATAAGAAGACTCACTGAAACAATACATAATTTATCCCTATTAGATTTATGTAGAGTCGCCAGGTCGTTTTAAGAAAACGTAAAGCTTAAGTAAAATGGCTCTATATTTTTAAAATATAGTTGTAGTTAACAAGTAATGATTTAATCAAAAGTTCAGAGTCACGTAAACGAATGTTTTTAGTAAATATTGTACACTACAGCTAGCTTTGAGTTCATTGGCAACTACAAACCTGGTTTAAAATCCTCAATACGTAGCGGCTCCGAGCTACTTAAAATGCCTTTAGGCACTTTCCAGTTCGGAATCTCTCGGGACAATTTTCATAACGACTGTCTCTTAAGCCAATTATCCGTTAAGATATTCATGAATGTATTATTAAGCAATTCACCATACAGTGCATTGATCGCTGAGTTCACTTGTTTATGTATCGTTGGAGTGCAATGTTAAGTTGCTAGTGTCATGTATACTTAATGGTATATGCTACTGTTTACATTCTGACCGATATACAACCAAACATGCATATGTTTGGTTGTATTTTAAGAATCTACTAATCTTTATAAAAATACTTTGTGCTAATGTCTAAGTTGTGAGCCTCTACCACTTATTAGAATTCCTCAGATAATGTAGGTGTGACGAAATCCCCCACAATCACTAGATACTATCAAATTCCATCAAGTTTTTTTTCAAGCTGTTGCGAGACAGATATTTGGGAGCTCACCGCGTGGTCACGAGCCCGCATCTGTGATTATCGAGCCGCTTTAACAATTTGAGCGTACTTACAAAATAATTGCGTTTCCTAAGCACGACTCCCTGCCAATGACCTTTGATTCGCTCCGATATGTTTACTCTGAAAAAGCTGCGCTGACCTGCCGAGGTTCAAATGAACGCTTAGCTGATTCATACGATATTTAAGTTAATAGCAACATTACGGAGCCAACTAACGGAGCTTTAGAAGATAGGACATTAAATTATAAAACGGGGAAATTGACTCGTCCATTTAGTTGTAAATGTTTAATTTTCATAATCGGCAAATAACATAATAACAGACGTGCAAAAATAATATTGAATGTTGTTTAGGCAAGTGTGTCTCCTCAAACAGGTTTGCAATATTGATTTTACGGGCAAAAGTGTGTCAAGATTTCTAGTACCAGTGATGAGTAAAGCGCACGTTTCTTGTGTTCCGGATAAGTGATGGTGTTGCGATGCCGGATTGGCGCTACAACGTGCTGTCGACGAGCGAGGCGTACATCAACGTGGACGGGGAACTGCCCCAGAGCCCCTTCGCGGCGAGCTACCCACGCCGAGCTGATCGCACCCGACCTCTACATACCTGTCCCTACACTACCATCTTCCTGGGAACGCGCCCAAACGCTCCCTACAGAGCAACACAGCTGCAGAGCGAAAATGGAGATCCTTACGCGGACGTGTATTCCGTAGACCACTCCTCGAATTTAACGGACACCTCCAGCTTTGCCTGCTACGAGGATTGCCGCACGCATTTCGATAATAATACCCTCATATTGAGAAAGGACTCGTCTCTCGAAGATGAAAGCTTATCGCTGCAGCTACAAAAAGCTTCGGGCGTGTTCTATGTGTCGACTAAAACAGAACCCTTACACGGAGAAGTGCAAGGGAACAATTTGTTGCCAGTCGAAGGATCCGAATCCGACGCCCTATCGTCTTGTACTTGTGACAGTTTTGAGCGATGCGAATTCGATTGTAGGGAATTTGAGCCGTTTTCGGACACGTGCTGCTGTGATCCCTTAAGCGATGGAGTTTGCAGCCGGAGCCCAAAGAATGTGGAATCCCCAGAAAACTTCTGCGATCGAATCGCCGTTGAGGAGGATCAGATTTCCGCTCGGAGTGACATGGACGGCTTAGATTTGGCCCTATTTGAACCTGCGCGTATCGACAACGAACTTCTGGAGTCCGGTGCTAGCTCTGCGGTGGCGACAAACCTGTGTGGGGTGCTGTACGTGCTCCCTGAGGCTAATGGTAAGTTAATCAGCAGGTCACTAAGTATTTGCGAAGTGTTTGGTCATCAACGTAATTTATCCACGCGCCGTATCAGATACGACGAACGGTATGCACGCGATTGCGGTCTCATCAATCACCCGTCATTGTTGCTGATGCTACAAAACCTTAGGAAACTCGTATTAGCATAGTTATTCTATCGTAAACTGTCTGACCGAAATTAAATCCAGTTTTTGCGCCGGCATTCGTAATGGGAGCTAGATACAACTTTTTGCCGTGTGTATCAATTTTAGCATTGTTCAGGTTCCTGATTCTCCAATTACAAGAATCTAGAGAACTTGTCTAGAGTCGTTAGTCTGAAATGATTGTTAGATATTGAACATAGAATAAACGTATTCTATGTTCTAATATTAATTAGTAAGTGATCTTAATCATGTAATAAAACATTTTGTATGGCATGAAGGTGGTTACGGAAGTTGGAGCCTTTATTGAAGTAGCGCTACAGATTGGTTACCGTTATCCATTCGCAAGTTTCTAATTACTGGACGTACGGGTATAGCAATTGTTGGCTTGCATGCAAATCAGATGTCAGAGATAAATGACGTCACAAAAAACTGGCCGCAGGCAAATCAGATTCATTAATTTTATAATGTAACAAAGATTTGTTACAATTAACTTCGTTATCACTCGAATTTGCTTCATATATCTTATTTAAAAACTAATGGCGTCATTAAAGACTTATGTTTTGATTTACACTGAAAGAATAATTTTAATGCCATAAGTAAGATTCGTTCGATTATTCATTAGATCATTATATTTTCCATTAGATGAAAGTAATTACTGGTCTTTTGTTTAATGTGAATTCATTAATAATAAATATTCATATATAAGACATTAAGAGCCATGTTTACGATTTGTTATTTTAGTTAATTATTAATTATAATTGCAAATCGTGTTTGCTCCAAATATTTGTAGTAATTCAATTACCATAAATACTGTGTCATAGATCGCAGTTACTTTTTAATTTATTTGCTGCCGTGATGAAAGCTGCTACGTTTGAATATTCATTAAATGACTTGATACTACGCCTGAGAGCTAGTTTTGATCGAAAATAGCTTAGATACATTTAACAACTTCTATTTTGGTCAAATTATAAACGAAGTATGAGTGGTAGAGCTCTTACTATAATGAGCTTTTCCTCGCACGGTCGTATTTTGCATGTCACTAATATGAAAATTATAACGCAGTAACTTTCGAAGATGAGACTTCTTTAGATCAAGTAGTGAAATTGCTGGTAGTGAAACGCCAATCACTTGTAACATGCTAATTGCTCATTTCAAATTTACCTTACATGCACTAGTCTAATAATAATAAGGATAAGAGGTTAAAAACAAGCTCCACTAACTAACAAGGACCAAAAAACAAGAAACTCTATGTGCTTTAGAAAAGTGTTAATAAAGTATTAAATACACAGGTGAATGTTAAGAAACTATTCTACAACATACAAGTTCAAGACTTTGACATTTTCAATTGCACTTTCGTGACTTAATTTATATCTGCAGCAGTTTTACGAGTTGTTTTCTCATTGTTAAAGAGTTACGAGTCGTTCACATCTTGTTCTTTACAGACCAACTAAAGGGCTCAGTTTATTTAGCGAAGGAGGTTTGTTAAACCTGTGATGTCATTTATTGTGCCGAGCATCAGGGTTGCCAGAAAATTCAGATTTCTTCTCATATATTTATGAAATTCATCTAACCATTACAATAAATCATCTGAATTATGTGAAAGTAATGTACAGCGAATTCGTGTAAAATCTAAAGAGAACAGGTTAGTAAGTTCCTAGAACTGGAGTAATCTTGGTAGTGACAAAGTAACTAACGTGTCTTGTTAGTAGGTTTTAGGTCATCCTAATAAACCAAGCTAAATTATGTTCTGTAACAATAGTTTTTCGCACGCTGATGACTAGCAGATAACACCTCGAAATTATATCATCCAAATAATACAGACTCGAAATTGCAATTATAATTAAAACTGAAATTTAAGATATTAAGATCGGTAGCACATAATACTCGTTTTCCCAAAAAAGGATGCCATTAGGAGCAAAACGAAGATAAGGTCAAAATGACGTCATGCGACCCGGTCGTGTGAATAAAAATTATTCACCCATCCGTCTAAAATGCAAATCTAGTATGAAAATTATTCCTGTACATGACTGAGGTATGTAATAGCGACATCTGCTTATAATTTATAATGAGGCCCTTCCTGTAGTACAGGCTCTGCAGGAAGAGCTTGCATACGCATTAAGCCCTATAGGTTCAAATATTAAGTTACATGATATAATTGAAAAACTTGTACTATGATTTCCATGATTAGAATATAAGAGAGCTACGAAGTAGAGACGATATAATTATCTGTTCCGATACTTTGCTTCGAATAAACATCAGAGTCTTTACCATGAGTTTGTAGCAATAGTATTTGTCGATACTCGAAAGCGACTATGTAATTTTTTAGTATGGTAATATTTTACAGCGCCTCTAGGGGTCACTTGCGGAAATTAAATTGCAATACTAGAAATTTACGTAGTCGCTATCGAGGATTGAAAAATACTGTTGCTTCAAACTCATGTATCAAGGTACAAAAAATATTATAAATGGTTTTGTTATTTTATAAGGTAGGCTTATTCTATTTTAGTATGTGAATCTGTAGGATAGGGTAGGGTTGAAAAATTAAGATTAAAACCTGCAAAAAATTAAATGAAATGAGAACAGTTAAGAAAAATGTCAAAAAGACCGTAAATTACGACCAAAGTTATAAAAATAAAGCAGGCGAAACGAAAGAATCGCGTAGGAATGTTCTGACAAAAACAAAATATTATATTATACGAGGCGAACTTAAAAATACAACGCTTTAAACATGAAGCCATTTAAAATTATAATCAGGTGATATTGAAATGCAGTCGATAATGTCAATGTCGGAGAGTCGGTCTCAAAAGTTGTAACTTTCTACGTTCTCGATCCGTTTAAGGTCTATCATAGAGATTATCCCATACAATTGGTCACGAGTCACCCTGTGTCCGGAAAATG
This sequence comes from Cyclargus thomasi, assembly GCA_026546445.1. Taxonomy (NCBI): domain Eukaryota; kingdom Metazoa; phylum Arthropoda; class Insecta; order Lepidoptera; family Lycaenidae; genus Cyclargus; species Cyclargus thomasi. The sequence continues at coordinate 6,517 of JAOTAV010025499.1, forward strand.
GTGGACCGTTACAATTCTATCAGCGGTGAACAGTTACTGAGGTAAAAAAGTACACTCATAAGTATGACATTGCGGTGGTGTACCTTCTAATGGCAGCAATTTGAAACAATACGAACTGGCTTACGGTGAATAATACACTGGCAAATTGGACTACTGATTCTAATGAACGGTAATATTGAGATTTTACGGTAAACAGTTGCGAAATATGAGCTTTCATAAGGTTGTTTTGATTAGCTTTTAACTAACTTTAACTTAAACAAAACATGTTATTGGCGCCTTTGGAGAAAACATTTTTTTTAGTATATTGTTCACTCTCGTAAACATATTTATAAAAATTGTAATAAATGTCGATATAATTTGTTATTGTACTTAAGCTTTTCATATTATTATTAACATGAAAAACTTATTTTACTTAAGGTTTCCGTCATAAGATTTTGAATGAGTTTTCCTTTTTTTAAAAACATCATTTTGAAAATTACTTCCAAAATATTTGTAGATAAGCTGATGCTAATATTTGCTAACATTAATTTTCCTTGAGACGTAAGCAGCTTTAATATGACTGTTATATTTAGTATTGCATAGTTAATGATTGATAATACGGGCTTACACAATTGTAACAAAAGCAACGAAATATCAAATACACCGTGAGAACTTCGATTACCGTGTCAAGTCTTACAGTTAGACAATTGTAATATGCTGCAATACATTTCTATAGGAAAAAAGTTTTGCTTGATAGATTATTTTCTTGATAGACACTTTTTCTTACAGCAGTTATATATTTCTTAAGCTAAAAAAATGTGCATTCTTTATAATGCCATCGTTCATGTCAATATACGAGGCTTGGTCCGGTTTGGGGTCTCCTTATTACGAGTATTAGTTTTGGTCAAATAGTTACAAAGCAAAAAAATTGGAGGAAGAAACAGAAACAATTCTTTAATTTTCTATAAGTTTCTTTAGATCTCAAAAAAAGATCTTATAGACTTTCATTCATGATTCATGGGATCTTAAACGGAATTTTCCAGAAGTATTTTTTGTTCCACCGTTATGATACGATCAGCCATTACCGCACACGCAGCGAGTAGCCGGGAATGCACAATCAATACTATCTCCAGATAATTGCAGGACTTACGGCGATCATTCCTAATAAACTCCTATTAGCTCCGATAACGCTATTGTCTAGAAGCTAATAACTATTGAAGATAAAATGGTGATACTCTTTAGGAAGTGCTTTTAAATCCATTGCTAGATTTGGTTGGGACTTGGGAGAAGTGTGTTTGTAATTGTCTCAACGTTTTTGTTAGTTCTATTATTTTAAAACCAGCCGACAAATCACGTCTAAATTTAAATTGACATAACCCGACCAAATAGTGTAGATCCCTGAAGATTGCCTATGAATACATTTTTGGATCGTACATTAATATGTTTTTGTTAGAGTAACCAAAACATTTAGAATACATAAATTCAAATAAGCTCTGCTTCTAATATGCCATCTAAGGAATTAAAAAGAAAAAAAGAAAAAAAAATCTTTCATTAAATTGTAAATACTCCAAAACGCTTCAAAAGATGAGACTGACGTTTCATCATCAATTAAAAATCCTAATCTAACATCAAATTTGTAACATTCGTTTTAATTATGGGCGCCATCTTAATTTAATTTACAACGCACAAAGAATTTCTTATGATGCGTCCCATTTAAGTTGTAATCTATTCTCGGCTTTGCATTGTTATCAAGCGTAATTTGTTACGATTGCATAAGTGCTTGTTCTTTTATATTATGTTCGGCGCGGTCGTTGGCACAAGTGTTTGAGCAGTGAGACGTGATCTGGATGAAATTTGAGGTAAAAGGTTTGGGAGCAAAAACGGATGCCTCGGTTGTTTTTGAGATCTTTGGATGGAAGTCAGTTCTGTTACCAATAAATTTTGGTTTAAGTAAATTTTTTGCAATGTATGGCCTGTGTAAATTGTTTAAATAACGATAAAAGAATCGGAAGAAAGCGTACTTGCTCTTCCAGAAACCGTGATTTTTACATGAAATTGATAATCCAGTAGCGGGAAACAGGAACCTGGTGAAAGGGTGATTGATGTGCCACTTATAAATTACAGGGGAATCCATGAAGTGGCAAATTATAGTTCTTTTGTTTTTGCTCGAGGCAGAAGAGCCGTTATTAGCAATGAAAAGTAATTTAGAAGGTAAATGGGAAAAAATGACTTGTAGCTAAAATTGTGGGACGAGACACAAAATGTATACGTAGTCCCGTCATGCTACATCTCACATAAATTTCGACCACAAGAAAAGTTTGGAGCAATAAACAAGATTATCCTTCTACTAGATAATTTTATTTGTTACTCAAGGTGGCTCCTCGAAAATATCCCATTTACGGCCTGTAATACTTCCAATTCTATATATAAATTGTTTATCGGTTGATTTAGTAGATCTAGGGGGGCGATTCTCAGGTTGTGAAAAAAGTTCATACACTAATAAACTATCGAGTGTAAACTTTTTACGAGCGAAACACAGTTTGTTGTATACTTAGCGCTGCACGCTCGAAATATTTCGTGAAAAGGATGAAATTCGAGTGTGAAGCGCTTAGAATACAACAAACTGTGTTTCGCTGGTAAAAAGTTCACACTCGATATTTTATTCGAGCGTGAACTTTTTCTCACATCTTGAGAATTGCCCCCCTAAGTTCAATACTAAACACGAGTGTTAAAGGCGTTCTTTAACACGATCAAGATTCGCCTATCGTGGTATGTTCGGTACCAGTCGTTGGCCTACAAAACCTTAACGAGTGCACTCCATTTACAGACCCTCTGATAAGGCAAGGTACGTTTATTCCAGCTTATCTAATGGAGCCTAAAAGTTTCGTTTCTGTTCAGGTCTTATTATGATTTGTTTTCCTAACTGATTTCTAATAGGCCTTAACTCATTCGAAATCTGTGCTAACTCCTCTTATAACGTCACATATTCTATTTGAAAATTTGCACTTGGATAATAGATATTATACCTATAAAAAGTTTTAGATGTATTTTTATAGTGAGAAATAGCCAGACACTTTTTAAATCCTAAAACAGATGAAAATATTCATCATGAAACAACAATTATGTTGCCCATTATCTTAATAGCAATTTCTTATTAATCCTCGTAGGCGTTGGCGTCATTCTCGAAATAACGTAGAATTTGGCCGTTAACGCTTGAAGTTATTATAGTAATCCGATTATATTATTATCAAGATGGGATTATAGTTTGGAATTCGACGATTTTCTTAAAAATTATCGTACTTTGTACATAGGCTGTAATGTTTAAGTATATTGCGTTAACCTGAGCTTTAATCATTTGCGTATTTCTTGGCAATAGTCTAGAAATTTCTTCACGTCACTTTTTTTATTTTTTTAAATGATATTTACGAGCAGGGAATATGGAATGGGAATAGAAAAAGGGGACTTTCATTGATTCCATCGTTGTTATCGTCTTTTTAGTCACAGGAGATATTTAAAAGTATTCCTGGGTAGTTGCGATTTCTACTCTCACGAGTCACGACTGAACAGACATGTAACAATTAAATTTTATTGTATTGTTTAGTCGATAATTTAATTTATTATAATTGTAATTTTAACGTAAATAAAGGCAAACTGAATGGAAGTTAATTTTATTTAATGAAGATTTTAACTGGACTTTACAACTGAATCTCTTTCATACTTCTTACTTACATAATTCTATAATATTTTAGTTACTGTTAAATGCTTCTGATTTATTGTTTACTAAATGATGTCCGCAACTCCGTTACGAAAAATTCGTTTGTCGCGCGGGATCCGTGCAATTTTCCGTGATAAAAATTATCCTATGCCCTTTCCAGGACTCAAAGTATTAAACCAAATCAAATTTCAGCAAAATCGGTTCAGCCGTTTAGGCGTGAAGAAATTTTCGAGAGACAGACACACTTTCACATTTATAATATTAGTAGGGATGTTCTAAGAACTATGAATGAAATCTTCTATTAAATGTGTCAAACAATGTTTTTGCAAAATTTGAATCAGGTCGGACCACGGAATCGCGTTCTCCCATACTAACTTTAGCCCCCCCTTTTTCCCCATTAGGAGACGAATTTCGGAAAATCTATTCTTATTAGTCATCTTCGTCATACGGAGAACGCTCCTCCCAAGTTTTTATTTTTACGATCGATGGGTTAGGCTATACGTTGATTATTAAATGCATATAATTCAGGACAAAGGATTTTATATAATAATAAAAATTATTTGTCTTTTACACTGCATAAGCATAACTTAAAAACTTACCAGCGACCATTGTTGTGACTGTCCTAGAAATATATTTTCATAAAGCAAAATATAGATAGACCTTGCACAGTATTATAGTGTATGAGGCGGCTCGGGTGTGGCGGTTTGAACATTGGTATAGTATTACAGCGGTATTCGATTCCTAACAGCCACCAAACGCGAACATTATTATTACGATGAATATTAAATTAACCACAAAATTATCTGTGAACATGGTACATTTGATATCTTCTGTCATCACCGTCGAGTTCAGAATTTTTTTTAAGTAGAGTATACACAGTTCTACTGCACGTTTTATTGAATTTAAGATTGTCAGCTAAGATGAAATCTTAAATTGATTCAATCAAGAACTATACCTGACTTTATCCTAATATTATTTATGTCTGCTGCAGACTCAAAAAGGCTTACCATGGCACGGCACACCTTTCAGCGTCTAATATTGGTATAACGTCTAGCGCATTGATAGGTATGCTGGGTTTTATTGTGGAACATACAATTTTTGTCAAATCTTATAGATATAACATTAAAATATCAAAGTGAAATCTATGTCAACTTGCACACACATCTGAAATGCCAAGGTCTTAGATTTAACTAAACGCATTTCTAGTCAAAAGCTCCATCATGTTCATACTACTTGTTGAGTTGTAACTTGTACATAACTAGACGATCATTCATCATATCATTATGTTGTCTACCGTGAGAACTGACTCGCCAGTTATGCTTGGCAACGCCTCAACTGTTAAGCTCGACTATGACTACTGGAGCATTTAGCTGTATGTATTATTTAGTCATAGTTTCTATTGGACTGCTAGTAATAAAGTGTCTTTTGTGTCCTTTACAGAGAAGAAAGTTATTTGAGGTAGAAAAAGCTCTTTTAATCTTTCTCTTTTCAATATTAAACGTTACTTATTCGGTTTGAAACTTAAAAATATTATTAGCTAGATCGGTAATAGTACTAGGGACTAGCAGTAATGTTAATGATACTAGAATTTGTTAATATTTAAAAAGAAGTTGGTTTGAGTAAAGGCGATTGTGCACTACATGAATTTTACCGTCGCGGCGCGGCGTTCCGTTTTTTTCACATTTGCCATGTAAAAATTTCAAATATTGAATCGCAGAAGGCCTAACAAGGCCCTAATAGCAGTATTGCAAAAGAATTGCTCTGCAATTTATTTTAGTACATTGTGCTAAAAATAGAACAGTTTTGATAAAATAGTTACTTCAAAATTAATTTAAATGGATTGTGAAGTTATTGTTTTGCAAAATTAATAGTTATTTGCAAGAAACATTACAAAATGAATTGATGTTAGCAATTTTGCAAAGTGGCCTTTTTAGACCCGCTGGACGGTAAAATGCCGTGCAGTGGACAATCGAATTGTTGGATAAATATATAAGTTACCGTACGGTAGAGCAGTAAATGCAGCTGCCCAAAATGGATCATACGGGTGCAGTGACTCAGGACAATAGCATTTATCGCGTGCTTAAGTAATTATAACATTATTGAAACTATGTTAGGTCGTCCTTTTTTGTTGTTGTACAAAAAATGAAACAGAAACATCGGTACAGTTGGATACAGCACGCGCCGTACACCTGTCCCACCAGGCTGGGCCCAGACAGGTTTAGTACCAGTTCAACTATCATGACGTAACACTAACTTTTTATACTCTAATGAATTTTAATGAGAATTCCGATATCCTTTTACTGCTATTTCAGTTTTGCGATAGCTTCTTACAGTCGCTCTCAGAGACGTTGATGAAACTTTTATTTGATTAGGAGTTTGATAGATTATGTATGTCCTAGTCTTCATTTAGAGTTAAGCAGTAAATATTCATCTCTGTGTGCAGCAGTTTCTCCTGACTTACTTATTCACGAAAAAACGACGAAACACAATTTGGTCACCGAAATAAAGGACTTTAGTATGTAATTAATGCACTTGGCCTTATTTTTTCCAAAAACAACTTAGGCTAAGTCTGAAAAAAAAACACGTTATCTTCAGTGTAAGTACTGTCACAGGTACTGTATAAACTAATTTTGACTTAAGCTTAAAAGAAAACCTTATTTCTATAGCAATATGTCTGCAAGTCAAAAGTATGTAGTATCAATGTAAAATTGTAAATAATAAATAGTAAACAGCTTCAAACTTATTATTATAATGTAATTAACGCAATTGCCGTAAAATTAAATTAAATAACTTTAATGATAATTGATTTCAATGAGTTGTATTTTTTAAAATAAATTATGACTTAACTTATATTGATATGTAATAATTGATTACGTAGGTATTAATTATATTAATAAAAAATGATACCACGGTTATTATTATTGCATGTTGTCCTGATGAGAATAATTTAAAATTGATGTTCTCACAAGTTCTACGTTTCCGATATTTGAGTGATTCCACTGCTATAACGGAAATTCTTATCTTTTTTTATACGGCAATTCTTAAGCCCGACAGGTTCTGGCTTAAAAACTGTTAGAAATATGTGGTTTATTTCGTAATGTACGTTGTAGATATCATATAAGGTAAGAAACTTGTTAGTTTTACAGGCATTTATTTACCTGAGAGTAAAATTACAGTTATGTTTTTGTTATTTAAATAAACGTTTGGTATTTTTTCCCTGTGGCAGTTTCCTTCTTCTCCTGCACAAAGACTTTCTTTACCCTTTTTAATTCTATTGCAAAATTATAAAATATAATCTATGCTAAAAAACTACTTAATATTAGCAGTATCTTCAGTCGTTCAAAGCTGATAAATCTTTCTTTTAATGGGGTAATAAACTTTACAAGCGGCATATTTCATTCAAAGACATTTAAATATATTTTATAAATTATAAATAATATTGGTCTATGTCTTCACTATAAAGTGGTTCTTTTTTAAGCTGCCCTGATGTATGACTTCCTAAAGTGCTGCTATTTATACGTATGAGTACGAGGCAACTTTTATCCGAGATCATACTTTAAGTGATGTTAGTAATTATTTTTATGTCTATGTTATTATCGAACGTTTGCCACACTGCTACTTTCCAACTGTCAACGTTACCAACCACGAAAAATAATAAGATCTCAGAGATACTCCAAGGTATACGCTAAAACCACAGAATAGGAATTACATTACTAAAATTAAAGAGAAAATCACAGGGAAGGTGGCAAGACTAGCGCGTAATTTTAGTTAATAAATATTGAATTGTTTTAAAGTATTTATTTATTCCTCTTCTTGTTGACTTACCAGAATTACATATTTAAAGTATACTCTCACGGAGCTCTATAGACGCTATATAATAGGTATCTATAGTGTCAACGCACTGATGTAAACAGAATAAGGGCCTGTTTCACCCCTTACTGTTAAAGTTTCTGTTAAGCTATCTACAACTTTTTTGACAGATTCTCCATACAAAATTTGTAAGATAAAGTTGTATCTTACAAATAAGTAGACTATCTGTAAGCGAAACAGGCCCTTAAAGAAGTAATTTAGTTTAAATTCCTTGTTGGTCTTTTTTTGGTTACATGTTACATGCTTAATACCATTTTCATTTCTCTTAAAAATGATATGTTATCCATGACTCGGGTACATGTAACAGCATCATGGTCTCTAACAGTCACCTATTTACTAGATTCAAAACATCCTGCCTATAAAGTATTTATAACCCTTTTGACATCCTGACTCCTATTATACTAACCTCTTTTGAAATCCATTTAGATGGCACAAAAGCTTAAGTTAAGTCACTCCATGAGAGTTCGTGACCAGAGCCGCGCTGGGATATATTAACATTAATATCCATTCTACGGAATTGTAGCACGTACTGTTTTTTGTGAGTCGTATAATACTTTGATATGAATGCAATACGTATTTGTATCACTGATGCCTATTTTCGCCGATCGTTAATGGTGTCACCAAACGTCTATTTGGAATACTGAAATTTAACCAAGGTTGGTTTTTTCATCATTGGTCACATGATTTCTCAGGTCTCAGGAAGTGTAAAAAAAATATGCCTAGGGAGAGCTGTGAGCTATAAAAACTAATAAAATATAAAAAAAATATGCCTAGGGAGAGCTATAAGCTATAAACCAGAAGAAATGCTCACAGCTCTATAAATTTTGCACCTATACGTAAGTAATATGTTTCAGACAATTATTTACACGAATTTTCGACAAAAAATGATAGCCTTAAATAAAGCTTAAAAATGTCACTATCAGCAAGAAAAGGAAACGGATTAGATTTGGCTCCTGGAACTCCGAGAACTTATAAAGTTTCCTTTGCAAAAAGTATCCTTTTTCGTGCAAGTACCAACTTTGTAACTGATTAGAGTCTAAAAGAACTTTTGTAATTTCAAGGTCACCTGCAGTTCGACGACCGACCTTCGAATGTTTTATCGGTAATAAAGATTAGTACTCTACTTAGATACGTAAATTGTTTACTTCCTCATGTCTTTGTCCTGTTACATATTGAATTCATAATTACATAGTCTTGTTGAATTAAATATACTATAAAATAGTAACAATATTTGACAGTTTCTAAAGTAGGCTTTGTGAGGCCTCGCGGCAAAAAAGTTTTGGAAAGCATTATATAAGTTTCGCGACTCAAGATTTTTTGTAGAGTGCTTTGGTCGTTCAACACACAAAACTGGTAAATTCTTCATCAGTTTAGATAAAATCGATTAAATAGATATTTAATCGATAGATAAAATAGAATAAATCGATTATGTTTGTGTTTTTTTAACTAGACATTTCGGTCTTCAATTTGCCATTTCGTTAATCGACATGGCGTTGTTATCGTCAAAAAATTATTTTCAGTAGAATATCGTGCAAATTCCCCAACCATACCTTGCTTAACACTTGCAAGGCGGAGCTGCAGTGGAAATAAAGACTGTTTAACAATGCTGGCAATCAGTCATCTGCAATGCCGGAGGAAGGAAGTTGCTACTTCATAGAATTCGCGGCTCAAACGCAACCAGTTTCCGTTTGGATTGCGCTCATCAATAGAGAAAGTACTTTTTACCATGTTTGTTGCCATGTTTGACATTAGTTCGTAACATGGCAAAAACTCCGGAGGTATCCGCGTCCCACGCCATGTCAAAATGTGGGTGATGCTTATGCCTGCATTGTATGCTAATATGATACACGATTTTTAGTGGAAAGTATAAATATAGTACTATAGAAATATGATTACATTTCTAGTTAAATTTTTTGGTTTAGCATTAAAAAAAAATGTAAACATGCTCTTAGAAGATAAGTTAATTTAAAGTCTGACCATGGTAATCATTTAATAACTAAATGCTTACTCACAAGCTAAGGCCCGCTTTTTGTCAGTTCTTAGTACTTAAGAGCATGTTTAAATTTTTTTTAATGTTTTTTTCATTTATCACCTTTATGAATGAAAACAGCATCTCAAAATTGTTTTGATTATGCTCTTAGTACATATTAAACGCTGACTATGATTACGTGCCTTAAGAAGATACACCAGCGGCTAGAGAAATGAGAAATTGGTATTTGTAATATCTATTGCTGTCCGACGTCGATTTGACAAGGCAAGCTCAAAAAAAGTTGCGCTTTTTTGCTTGTTGAGCGAGCGAAGCGAACCGAACGAAAAAACTCTCATTCAAACTTCCAGTACATGTTTGTAGTACAATTTTCGGAAAAACTAGGTTTGGACTTTAGCATAGTAATTTGAGTGCATGTCTAGATGTGTTTAAAACAAAATAGTAATAAAATTATTGATAAAAATAAAATATAACTTTGTACTACTAACGCCATCTATGAGTTAAGAGGTGCAACTGTAAAGCTACTGTAACACACGTATCCAGAATCGGAAAAATTATATTTGTATTAGTATCTGTTACAGACACAGAATCCTTTGAGAAACCCAATGTAACAGCATTTTGTTCACAGCAGCAAAAAACTTGCGAGCCCTCATAAGTGCATTATTATTAATTAATTACCCACTTTTTAACTTGCTCAAACTACTTGCGGTGAGAACATATAACTTTATCATGTAGGTCAACATCCATACATTAATTTTAACAATAATTATCGATAAGTTATGACTCTGAAAATATTGATTTTCCGCAACTATTATTTACACGTTTAACAAACATTTCAACATAACTTTTCGTTGAGCACTTAATCACTATGTAGAAAACTCTGCATTTACCAATAAGTTAAGCAAAACGCAAGAATTTTTTCGCAATTTGCATGTTGCATTGGCTTCGGCAATTTCCTATAGAAAACTAATAGTCGTTATACAACACTCAATAGTGCATCATTGTGGGAACTTACTATCATTGTAATAATAGGATTTGTGTTAACAAGAACGGGTCTATGGTGTACGTTCGGAGACATAACATCACTGGACAACCCTATTGCTAAAGAACTAAGATTCAGAATCGATAAACTAGGTCTGTCACCGACTGTGCATTCCGTTCCATTCAGCTATTCGTGATTCATTATGTTTTAATGAACGTAACCCTTGAGATGCATCAGCTGTGTTTTGTTTTATTCGTTGATCATGTTACCTACATTAGGCGTCTAATTTGTTGCTGAGTTGAATTATGTTATGGCAAAATTACCTGGCAGTCATCTGAGATGAATTACAACAATTGATTGTAGTTTTGTGACTATCGATGTTATTTCGACTAATTTAACCGTTTACACATCTTGCATTATCCATATAAATATCGTTAGTGCCCTTTTATTTCAGAAATTTTACGCTCAATACATTTTCTCAACCATTACCTGTTTGTTTAGCTTTAAAAACGCAGTAGACTAAGGATCGAAACTTGAAATTCGCAATAGGCTTGAATTTCAGTTGCCCAAACGAAACATTTTCGGCCATAATGCGCAGAAATTATTCATATCAGGCACACCTAATGTGCCTGTTTGCCGCTATTTGTAATACTTAGGCTCAGACAGGCTTACATTTGCATCCAGACAGCTGTAGCGGTGAGTCACCAGTTTCAAAACCATAAAGAATATGATGGATTCGAGAGCTTTCTCTGTACCATTTTGTGCTTAGTTTCCCTTTTCCCTCCCACGCCAACTCATACAAGTTGCAATCGATAATTCTTCTTCTGTGCTACGAATCGTATTTTATATTAACTTCGCTAGCGCATTGTTTTGATATCTTCTGCAGTCTTTGACATCTTAAAATTGTTTACTTTGTTAAGTGCTTTTTTAAAGCTTCCTTACAACTGGAGCGAGAATATTAAATATCCGCTAGAAACTTGAACCTAGTTTTACATTCAGACGGAGGTCTCCCCAGACTTGTGAAGGTGGCTTTCCGATCTACAAAAATATATTCTTCTACACTCATAGCATAAAGCTAAAAACTTTGTTTGTTTAAGCACGCTAATCTCAGGAACTACTGGTGAGAATTGACAAATTCTTTTTGTGTTGGTTAGTCTATTTATCGAAGAAAAATGGGATTAATTATTAAAGTTTAACGCGGACGTTGTCGCTGGTAACAGCAAGATACAAATAAGACATTATGAACTAGGCTATATATAACCACTACAAAGTTGCGACATCATCGGTCGTTTCCAATGTCGGTGGAAATTAAAACCTATAGCCTAATTCATAGTGTCATATTATTAGAATTTCAATCGTTTGACGCGAGAATCGGAAAGTCACCATAAGGTTCTTGTCTTTTAAATATAAATAATGATTGTTATGGCGTAGAATGCAGAATGACAAAGCCTAGTTTAGCATACAATGTTCATATTTATGTATCGAGGCCTCCCTCTGCTTTGAGAATACAATACAATGCGGCCGTTATGAGAGAAGCTTTTTTAAGTACACGTAATGAATTGGTTTTGTGCCAATTTACGTTTATCGTGTTTCAAAATATTGAGGTGGCATATCATGCTCAAGCTTTTCAATGATAACAAGCGTTGGTGTACTTAGTATAAGATTCTTCGTCGTCACCGATCCCTGGAACTATTCGTCTGAGCTACCCTTACCTTTTTAACCGACTTCCAAAAACGTGGAGGTTCTATGTTCGACTGTATATATATTTTTAATACAGAAACTCGTCATCCAAACCCCTTGGATATAACCAAGGCTCGGCTCCTAAGAAGCCTTTTTTGTTGGCTTAAAAGGCAGTTCTTTGAAACTTGTATAGGACGAACCTTTTCTTCACTAAAACACTGGTACTTAATCTATAGGTTCCGTTAGCTAGTCATCATCCAATAATCATCGACCATTAAGATCCCACTTTCGGTACACCTACAGTATTTTCACTTAATTATATATTTAAGAGCCCATACAATGGCAGCCGTAAATCATAGATTAAACAATGCGAACTGCATATGATATGGCCGCCCACACAGCAATCTTGGCAGGAAGCAGCAATACATGACACGAATTTATTGTTCTTGCTGCATCGTTACAAAAGACCGGATCGTTTAGAAATATTTAACCCCCAAGAGAACCTTTATGTTAAGGACGAAAGGATCATAATTCACTGGGTGTATATTTAAATAGCACCTAGACTAAGCAATGAGCGAGATGAACGGACTTCGAATGGACATCGTTTCCCACGGCGCCAAACTAGTTCAAAGTCAGCGGTGAGGATTACCACAGACTCTTATATACACATCTATCACAGAGTACTTATTGATACCTTCGCTTGGCATTAAAACTTCTGCCAAGACTGACTTGGATCTCGTGAGCCAGGACTGTAATTTCTAGTTTATTAGACTGCCAAAGACATTGATAAAAATGTCAGAGACATTTAATGGTGATCATCAACTTCAATTTCGTAAAGAATTCGATATTTTAGTATTTCAAATTTGTCTCCGAGTGCTTTATCATTTGTGTCTATCGATAATTTTGGCTGCTGGTAACGTAAACTGCGAGCAACATTCTTTGGTACCTAAGTAAGATCTAGAGATCTTAACGTAACATATGTACTTGTACCTTCCTAGCTATATTAGTATTAATTGGGCTCTCTACACGTTATAAATACCATTATTTAAAGACAAGAGCTCGTTAGAAATTCGGTTCGATAGGCGTACACTTTAGCGTTAAGAGTAGACTGTAGAGGTTTGTATTTATAATGTAATCTGATAATAAATCGGGCTTTACATTCGTTACCTGGCCTATTACCTGTAGCTTTGTTGTATACTAACGTACTACAATAATTGGTCTATGGTACTTACTTAATATAATACTGTATTTCTTTAATTGTTTTAATTTTTTAGTATCGCTATTGCTGTATATAGCAAGTAGGGACACTCACTTCTAGCTGCAGCTTTGGCCGCGTGAAACCCCATTTTATTCAACGGGACCATTTAATTAGAAAAGAAGCATCAATTTTACCTCAATCAGCTTATATCCTATCTATATACCAAATTTTATCAAAATCTGTAGAGCCGTTTTGCTAAACGATTAAAGTTAGATGTCGGAATTCAGGAGACAATAATGATCTTAATATTGAATGATCTTGCTTCTGAACAACTTGTATCTATTAAGTTCACATAGACAGAACATAGAATGAGTAAGCTGAACTGTCGACGCCCTTTCGAACCGGTCGACAACTGACCTTTTGTTTTACATACTCTAGGGTGCGAACTCGAATATATTACTGCCATATTGTTTTTGCTGAGTACGTGAATCGTTCCTGCTCCATTTCAAAGGTTTATGATAGGTATTTTTTAGAAACTTTATAAATTGTGAGATGTGGCCAATCGATTAAGTAGACTAAACTTCTGCCCAACTCAGACATCAGAAATCAAAATGGCTTTTATCAGATACTTAATTTTATGTACTTGATCGGAGCAAATTAAAGATGGCGTGAAAGAAACGTGTAAAAAAATCTAAAACAGGGAAAAAAGGTATCTGCTTTTTTATCACATAATTGTTGAGGTTATTTCTGTCTCAAGCACTAACTTTGCCATATTTTATGAGAAAACTATAAATTAAGAAATTCCCTAAATATGTTTTTTTCAACATGTCTCCGCTGTCTACTCCGGAGAAGTTTTAAATTGATTTTAGATAACCTAATCGTTTTTGGAAATCGGTTGAAAATAATAATTATTTTTAACAAAAAATTAGTCGGTTATAATTTTAAAGGAAATAATAAAAAAACTAAAAAGTATTAAATAATACTTTTTAGTTTCTTTTTATTATTTTTTCCTTTGGAAGTCGGTTATCATTTTTTGTTAAAAAAATAATTATTTTACACTTTTTAGATATCCAAAATTATAATGCATATACCTATAGAGAACCACTATGCATGATACATTTTTTATGCTATTTAAGGAGCAAGGGAGTAGACGGGTAACCTGATGGAAAGCGTGAAAGAGTGTCCATGGGCGAGGGCAGTTCCCTCGTAACATCCGAAGAGTAGCATGTGCATTATCGGCCTTTTTATGAAAGAATAGGGAATGGGCAGTGGCAGCACAGGATTATTCCAATGAGTGTAAGGCGAGGTACTCAGCCACATTTAAAAGACCGACAGAACAACGTACGACGGGTTTAATTGTACTAATAATTAAATTTTTCATTCGTAAAAGGGACTTTTGAACAAACAAGATGTCCAAGTTCATATGGCAAGCAACGAACTGTTTTTCAGCCAGTATTGGAATAGGGATTAGGGAAGTTGGGTCACCAGTAAACTCACTTACTGGACGAAACACAGCACAACGCCGTTTTCTGTGGGGCCGTCGAAATTTTGTCTTATTCATGCCAAAGCATGATTTCCCCACGGCAAATATTATCTTACTAATATTATAAAGTTTGTAAGTTTGTGGATTTGTGAGTTTGTGAGTGTGATGTTTGTTATTTCTTTACGCTTAAACGACTGAAC